>WSYH01000094.1:306409-345191 GCA_036426205.1 Ascaphus truei
GAAGTACTAGTAGATTCATTAGAAGAAAAAACAAACCTACTGATGCAGCGGCCGTGATTCGAACACATCTCGGGGCAGATTTTGGTTCTCTGCTGTTCCCCACGCAGACATGAACGCGGCAAATCGCCCCAGGCACCCGCGTTATCGCCCCGGGGACCCGCGCTTATCGCCCCAGGCACCCGCGCGTATCCCAGGCACCCGCGCTTTTCCCGGCACCCGCGCGTATCCCAGGCACCCGGCTTATCGCCCCGGGGACCCGCGCTTATCGCGGACGTTTTGTTTCATTTTATGGATTCTGTTTCTTCGTTTGCAATAAAATGTGTGAATTGTAATGTGTACGTACTGTGCTACTGTGCACTTGTGTCACTGTTGCTATGTGCTACTGGTCTACGTGCTACAGTGTCACTGTGCTACTGTGCTACTGTGCTACTGTGCTACGTCTGTGCTACTGTGCGTGTCACGTGCTACTGTACTGTGCACTCTGTCACTGTGCTACTGTGTCACTGTGATCTACTGTGCTAACTGTGCTACTGTGCTACTGTTACTGTTCAACTGTGTACGGTGCTACTGTGTCACTGTGCTACTCTGTCTACTGTGCGACTGTGT
Source organism: Ascaphus truei (assembly GCA_036426205.1). NCBI lineage: Eukaryota > Metazoa > Chordata > Amphibia > Anura > Ascaphidae > Ascaphus > Ascaphus truei. Next base: position 307,016 of record WSYH01000094.1, read on the forward strand.
CAATTGTGCTAATGTGCTACTGTGTCACTGTGCTTAATGCTGGCTGTGCTACTGTTGCTACTGTACGTGTCACTGTGCTACTGTGCTACTGTGTCACTTGTGCTACTGTGCTACTGGCTACGGTGTTACTGTGTACTGTGCTACTGGGTCAACTGTGTCCTATGTCACTGTGCTACTGTGCTACTGTGCTACTGTGTCACTGTGACTACATGTGTCACTGTGCTACTGTGCTACTGTGCTACTTGTGCTACTGTGTCACGTGGCTACTGTGCTACTGTGCTACTGTGCTACTGTGCTACTGTGACTTAACTGTGCTACTGTGTGCTAACTGTGTCACTGTGCTACTGTGTCACTGTGCATTAGGATTACTGTGGCTCTGTGTACTGTGTCACTGTGTACTGTGTCACTGTGCTACTGTGCTAATGTGCTACTGTGCTACGTGCTACTGTGTCAGTGCTACTGGTGCTACTGTGTCACTGTGCTACTGTGCTACTGTGTCACTGTGCAATACTGTCTACTGTGCACTGTGCTACTGTGTCACTGTGCTACTGTGTCAACTGTTACTGTGTCACTGTGACTAACTGATGCTACTGTGCTACTGTGTTCTACTGTGCTGACTTGTGCTACGTGCACTGACTTCGATGTGCTACTGTTGCTAATTTGTGGCTACTGTGTCACGTGCTACTGTGCTAACTCCTGTGCTGCAAGGTGCTACGTGTGGCGACTGTGCTACTGTGTTCCACTGTCAGGTGCTAACTGTTTGCTACTGTGGTAATTTAGCTAATGTGCACTACTGTGTCTACTGTTGCTACTGTGCTAACTGGTGTACTGCTACTGTGCTACTGTGTGCTACTGTGCTATCCCTGTGTCTGCACTGTGTCTCTGTGCAACTGTTACTGGTGCATAAACTTTAGGTGTCACTGGTGCTACATGTGCTAACTGTGTACTCTGCTACTGGTGTCACTGTGCTACTGTGTTTGCTACGTGCTGACTGGGCTTTTCTACTGTGTCACTGTGATACGTGCTCTGTGCACTGTGGCTACTGTGTTCTGTGCTACGCTTACCTTTGCTCCACTGTGCACTGTGTCACTGCTACGCTGTGCTACTGTGCCTACTTTCCGTGCTACGGCATGTGTCCTGTGTACTGGTGCTATACTGTGATACTGTGCTACTGTGCTACGGTGGCTAACTGTGCTAATGTGCTACGTGCTACTGTGTCATGTGTCTTTGTCTACTACTGTGCTAATGTGCTATGTGCTAGTCTGTGGCAACTGTGCACTGTTGTCACTGTGCTACCTTAAGTGATACGTGGCTAACTGTGCTACTGTGTCTCTGTGTCACTGTCATTCTGTGTACATTTGTGCTACTGTGTACTGTCTTAACTGTGTCAACTGTATACTGTGTCTAACTACTGTGTGACTTGGCGTAACTGTGTTCACTGTGCTTACTGTGCTGAACTGTGCACGTTGCTACTGTGCTAATTGCTTACTGTATTGCCTGCTACTGTGCCTACTGTCCTTTTTCACTGGCTATGCTACTTGTAACTGCTTGTGCTAACTGTGCTACTGTGCTACTGTGCTCACTTGTCACTGTGTCCTGCTACTGTGCTATGGCTACTTGTGCTACGTTGCGTGACGTGGCTACTGTGTACGGTGCTAACGTGTACTGTCACTGTGCTACTGTGCTACTGCTACTGTGGCTAACTGATGCTACTCAACGTGTTACTGTGGCACGTGCTACGCTCTACTGTGCTTGCACTGTGCTACGTGACTGTGTCACTGGCTACTGTGCTACTGTGTGTCTACTGTGCTACTTGCTATGTCACTGTGCTACTGTGCTACTGTGTCACTTGTGTCACTTGCTGCTAACGTGTAACTGTTTCACAGTGCTCTGTGCTACTGTGTCACTGTTGCTACTTGTACTGTGTCTACTGTTGTCACGTGTGGTCGAACTGTGTACTGTGCCTAACTGTGCACTGTTGCTACTGTGTACTGTTCTTGTGCGTATGGTCACTGTGCTAACTTGCTACTCGTTGACTGTGCTTACTGTTGCACTGTGACTACGTGGTCAACTGTGCATGTACTGTGGCTACTGTAGGCTTAATGTGCTACTGTGTCCTGGTTCACTGTGCTACTGTGCTATGTACGTGCTTGTCACGTGCTACGTGCTACGTGCTCACTTTGTCTAGTTGTCACTGGTGTACTGTGCTATGTGTAACTGTGCTACTGTGTCACTGGTGTCTACTGTGAGTACTGTTGCTACTGCACGTGTACTGTGCACTGGCTACTGTGCATTGCACTGTGCTATTGCCCTGTGCTACTGTGTCACTGTGCTACTGTGCTACTTGGGTCACTGTGCTACTGTGCTACTGTGCACTGTGTTCTACGTTGTACTGTGCTACGTGTGCACTGTGCTACTGTGCTATGTGCTACGTGTCACGTCCGGTTTGCTCTGGTGCTAACTGTGTCGACTGCTTGCTACTGTGTCCATGTGCTACTGTGTCACGATAGCGTGCTACTTGGTCACTGTGCTACTGTTGTGATGTGCTACTGGCTACTGTGCATGTGCTAACTGTGTCACCGTGCTACTGTGCTTACTGTGTGAACTGTCTACTGTGATCGACTTTGCTACTGTGCTACTGTGCTACGTGCTACTGTGTCACTGTGACTACTGTGTCACTGTGCTACTGTGTACTGTTGCACTGTGGCTACTTGTGGCTTACTGTGTTTACTGTGTTACTGTGTATACTGTGTAATGTGCTAACTGTGTCACTGCAGGTGTCTCACTGTGTCACTGTGCTAGGTGTCACTGCATGTGCCCGTGTTATTTTTTACTGTTCTTGTCACTGTCTAGCTATTTCTGTGCTACTACTCTTGTCACTGTGCTACTGTGCTACTGTGTACTACTTAGCTGTTACTGTGCTACTGCGTGCTACTGTGCTACTGTGCTACTGTGCTTACTGTGGCTAGGTACTGTGTCACGTGTCTGCTACTGTGTTCACTGTGCTACTGGCTACTGTGTCACTGTGCTACGGTGTTCTACTGTGTACTGTGCTACTGTGCGACTGTGTTCACTGTGCATCACTGTGCTACTGTGCTAACTGTGCTACTGTGTCACTGTGCTACTGTGTTCACTTTGCTGATACTGTGTCACTGTGCTACTGTGCTGAACTCTGTGCTACGCCGTGCTACTGCTGCTACTGTGCTACTGTGTCACTCGTGCTACTGTGCTTACTTGCTGTTACGTGTCCTATCGTCACTGTGCTACTGTGCTAAACTGTGCTACCTGTGTGCTACTGTGCTACTGTGTTCACTGTGCTACTGTGTTACTGTGCTACTGTGTTAACTGTGGTACTGTGTCCTACTGGTCACTGTGCTACGTGTGTTACTGTGCTACTGTACGTGCTACTGTGTATGTATTCAATGTCACTGGTGCTACTGTCGCTAACTGTGTACTGTGCTACTGTGTCCACTGTGTACTGTTTCGCAGGTTACTGTGTTACTGTGTTACTAGTGCTACTGTGTCACTGTGCTACTGTGTAACGTGCTACTGTGCTCCTGTGCTGCACTGTCGCTACTGTGCTACTGTGCTAATGTGTACGTGTTGTGTTTCACTGGTGTCACTGTGCACTGTGGCACTTCTCTCCTTTTCTTCTTGGTGCTACTGTGCTAACTGGCTACGGTGCTGACTGTGCTACTTGTATGTGACTGCTACTGTGCTACTGTGTCACGTTGCTACGTGCTATCTCGTGTCACTTGTGCTACACTGTGCTACTGTGTCCCAATGTGCTACTGTGTCTACTGGTTACGTGCTGACTGTGCTACTGTCATATGTGCTACTGTGCTACTGTGTCAACTGTGCTACTGTGCTACTGTGTCACTGTGCTCACTGTGTCTACTGTGTCACTGTTGCTACTGTGCTAGTGGTGTCACTGTGCTACTGTGCTACTTTACTTGCACTGTGCTACTGTGTACGGTGTACTGTGCTACGGGCGTAAGGCTACGTTCACTAGTGTGACTGTGCTCATCTGTGACGCTACTTAGTGATCATGTGTCACTGTTGCTAGTGACTAGTGCTAAACGTGTGCCTACTGTGTCCTGTGTCTGGGTGTCTACTGTTACTGTGTTCCACTGTGTTACTAACTGTGTAACTGGTCTGTGACTACTGTGCTACTGTCATTACTATTGTGCTTAACGGTAGCTGTTATGGTGTACTGTGTGTCTGTGATGTACTACTGTGGTAACGTGTTACTGTGGTCACTGGTGCACTGTGCTATGTGTCTGGCTACTGTGTCTACTGTGCTTAATTGTTAACTGTGTATGTGTGTCTACTGTGCTAACTTGCTATGGTGACACTGTGGCGTACTGTGTGCACTGTGTACTGTGCTATCTGTGTACTGTGTACTGTCACTAGTGTACTGCCTGGTGACTACTTGGCGTACTGCACTGTTGCTATGCCGGTACTGTTGACTGTGCTAGGTGTTACATGTTCTACTGGTCCTGTGCTAATGTGCTACTGTGTGCTGTGTCTACGTGCTACTGCTGCTACTGCTGCTACGTGGCTTACTGTCTTACTGGCTACTGTGCTACTGTTTCAATATGTACGTCACTGTGCTACTGTGCTACTGTGCTCCGTGTGTCACTGTGCTACTGGCTACGTGTTCATGTGTACTGTTTCACTGTGTTACGGCACTGTGTCACTGTGCTACTGTGCTACTCGATACTTGCTACTTGTGCTATCTGTTCACTGGCTACTGTGCTCTGTGCTACTGTGTCACGTGTGCTACTGTGCTTACGGTATGTGCACTGTGTACGTGTCTACTGTGCTAGACTGTGCTATCTGTGGTCACTGGTTACTGTGACTACCTGTGCGTACTGTGATACTGTGTCTATGGTCACTGTTCAATGTGTCACTGTGCTACGTGTCTACTGTGTGGTCACTGTGTCCACTGTGATGTTTACTGTGTCACGTGCTAGTGCCTGTGCTACTGTGACTACTGGTGCTACTGGTACTGTGTACGTGTGCTAACTGGTGCTACTTGTACTGTGTCTAATGTCCACTGTGACTTGTACTGGCTAATAACTACGTACTGGTTACTGTTCGCTGTGTCCCTTGCTACTGTGCTACTATAACAGTGCTACTGTGTAACTGTGCTCCTAATTCTGTCGCACCTGCCTCGCTTGACAGATCCATGTCGGGATCGACGCACTCATTAACCTCGACGGCGCGGCCAGATAGAACTATGGGGGAAATAGGATGCTGGGTTTGGAGTACCCTTAGCGCGAATGCATAGAACTTATGGCCCGCTAACCTCTGTCCTTGGTGTAAAGTCACTGGTACGACGGTACGACATATTTACTTGGGCCCCGCCCGGGAACCAGGACCTAGGCAGATCCGTGAGAAGGGCCTTCTATTTTGAAGAGCAACTTATACGCGAATCGTTGGGAATACTTCGCAGCCCAGGGAGACCCTACAGGCGCCGACGTCTACGTACAGCATAGGGGACCCGCGCGACGTGGGCGTGCGGGACCCTCGTGCAGGGCTTCACCCCTTCACGCGTTTCCCCAGACGTGAAGACACCTGCGCCGCCTCGATGTACAGACTCAGGCCAGCTGAAAACCATTCTCTTCTTTTCGTGTACTTGGAGGTGCAGTGCGCGACTCACACCTCCGCACCAAAACGACCCCACCGGAGTGCCCCGTCCCTCAATACGTCAGAACCTTCCCCCTGCCCCCGTTGCTGCTGTCACGAAATAGCACCCCGCGCCTAGGGGTTAAAAGGGGCCCTTCTTCTCCGCCACAACCGACATGTGCAGATAGTACCGCACCAGGTGCTCTCTTTCTCTTCTGGCGAAAACATAGTGTAGGCCTATACTTTCCTCCCCGACGTAAGACACAGGTGTGAAGTATAACAGGGGGAGAATGGTTGGCGAGCCTCCCCACACCCCTCCCCAGGTACGCGCGTCCTGACGCACCCCAAGATAGCGGCTTCCCCTTAACGAGAAGAGGAATCGGAAACCATTCCTAACATTATACCGTGCGGCGTGCACTGTCGTAACTTCCCCCCCCGGGCTACCAATTGCAACCAATGGCCGCAAGAGACGAGGGTAGGAAAGGGACCAGAGGAGCCATAGTCGTCGTGAATGAGAGATGACGGAGGCAGGAGGGCTTGTGAGAAGGGTACGCGTAAACGGGTTCTAGTACGAAAGGTGCTCTGAGGACAAGGGGTAACGAAGGTCGTGTTTGAGACTAATCCTGGGCCCAGTTCGCAGATAGGGGGAAACGGTGGGATGGAAGGGCCATGTTGAGACATCTGGTAACTTTGTGCTAGATCCTGTGATACTTGTGCTCTTGTCTGTCACGTGCTACTGTGTCACTGTGGTCCACTGTGGCTACTTGCTACTGTTACTGTGTAATGTGTGTCACTGTGCTACTGTTTCGGGTTACTGTGTCCTGTGCTCATGTGCTACTGTGCTACTGTGTCACGTGTCTACTGTGTACTAGGTGTATATGGTCACTGGTGCTACTGGCTAGGTGACGTCACTGTGCTACTGTGCTTTCATGTGCTATCTGTTTGACTGTGGGGGCTAATGTGCTACGTGCTAGTGCATGTTCGAATTTGATACATCACTGTGGCTACTGTGCCTACTGTGCACTGTGCTTATATGTGCTACTGTGCTACTGGTGCTACTGTGCTATGTGGCCATGTGTAATGTTGTACTGTGCTACTGTGCTTTGTGTCACTTGTTTGTCACTGTGCTCACTTGTTGATAATGTTCTTAACTGTGTTCACGTGCTTACTGTGCTCACTGGGTACTGTGACTACGTGTTTGCGTTCACTGTGCTCACTGGGGCTATTGCACTGTGGCTACTGTTGCTACTTGGTATGCACTGTTCTACATGTGCACTGGCTACTGTTCGTGGACTGTGTACTGTGCTACGTGCACTGTGCACTGTGCTACTGTGTCACTGTGCTACTGTGCACTGTGCTACTGTGTTCTGTGCTATTGTGCTACTGTGTCACTGTGCTACTGTGCTATTGTGTCACTGTGTGCTACGTGCTACTGTTGCTCCTGTTTGCTACTGTGCTATGTGCCATTACTGTGTCACTGTGTACTGTGCTACTGTGTACTGGCTACTGTGCTATGTGGTGCTACTGCTGCTACTGTGTAACACTGTGCTACTGTGTCACTGTGCTACTGTGGCTATTGTGTCACTGTGCTACGGTGCTACTGTGCTACTGTGCACTGTGGTCACTGTGCTATGTGCTACCTGTGCTACTGTGTCACTGTGCTACTGTGTCACGGTGCTACGTGCTACTGTGCTACTGTGTACTGTGTCACTGTGCCTAATGTGCTACTGTGCTACTTTGCTAGGTGCTATGTGCTACTGTGGATACTTTTACGTGCTACTGTGCTACTGTGCTTAACTTGTCACGGGCTACTGTGCTACTGTGCTAATGTGTCACTGTGCTACGGCTGCTACGTGTCACTGTTGCACTGTGCTACTGTGCTAACTGCTGCTACTGTGTCAGTACTAATGTCAAGTGCATACGTGCAACTGTGCCGACTCGCTGCTATATGGTGTCACAGTGCTCACGTGCCTTACTGGCTACGTGCTTAACTGGCTCACTGTGTCACTGTGCTATCAATGTGCAACATCGTGCTCACTGTGCTACTGTGCTAATAGCCTGTGTCACTGTGCTAGAGTGCTACTGTGTCACTGTGCTCTCTACTGTTGTAGTGCTCGACACTCGTGCTACTGTGCTACTGTGCTATGTGTCACTGTGTACTGTGCACTCACTGTTGCCTACTGTGCTTACGTGCTACGTGCACTGTGCAACTGTGCTACTGTGTCTGTGTACTGTGCTACTGTGCTACTGTGCTACGTGTCACTGTGCTACTGTGCTACTGGATAATGTGCTTACTGTGGTCACTGTAGCTATGTGCTCTGTTGCTACTGTGCTACTGTGCTACAGGTGTCACTGTGCTACTCTACTGTGACTGTGCTACTGTGCTACTTGCTACTGTGTCACTGTGCTACTGTGTCTGTTGTCACTGTAGCTGTACTGTGTCACTGTTGCTACTGTGCTACTGTGTCACTGTGTGCTTACTGTGCTACTGGCTGTGTTACTGTGCTACTGTGCTACTGTGTGTACGTCGTGCTACTGTGTACATGTGCCTACGGTCACTGTGCTACTGTGTATGTGTACTTGTGCCGTTGCCTGTGCTATTCTGTGCTACTGTTGCTAACTGTGCTCATGTGCTACGTCATTGCTACGTGACTGTGTCACTTGCTACTGTGCTACTGTGTCAATGTGCATTGTCACTGGTACTGTGCTTACGTGCTACTGCTGCTACTGTTGTCACTGTGCTACTGTGTCTACGGTTACTGCTGCCACGCTACGTGCTACTGTGCTACTGTGCTATGTGCTACTTGTCACTGTGCTACGTTACATGTGTTGCACTGTGCTACTGGTCACTGTGCTACTGTGTGGACTGTGCTCACTGTGTCTACTGTGCTACTGTGTCATGTTACTCGGGTACTGTGCCTACTGTGCTAATGTGTACTGGGTTACTGTCACTGTGCTACTGTGCTATGTTGCTAGTGCCACTGTGCTCATGTGCTACTGTTGTCATGTGCTACTGTGCTATACTGTGCTACGTGTCACTGTGCTACTGGCATACTGTTGTCATGACGGAGTGCTGTGTATCGCACTGTGCACACACGGTTGCTACTGTGCTACTGTGTCATGTGCTACTGTGTCACTGTATACTGTGCTACTGTGCTACTGTGTACTGTGTTTCACTGTCTACTGTGTCCTGTGACTACTGTGTCCACTGTGCTACTGTGTAACTGTGCTACATGTGCTACTGTGCTACTGTGTACTGTTGACTGTGTGTGTCACTGTGTTACTGTGCTACTGTGACTACTGTGCACTGTCACTGTGATTACTGTGCTACTGTGTGCTACTGTGTCACTGTGCTACTGTGCTACTGTGTTCACTGTGCTACTGTGTGAATATGTGTTCACTGTGTCCTGTGTCACTGTGTACTGTGTACGTGTTACTGTGCTACGTGCTACGTGTCCACTGTGTCAGCTGTGCACTGTGACTGTGTCACTGTGCTAAGTGCTATGTGCTACTGTTGCCTACTGTGCTACATGATTTCACTGTGCTACTGTCGTAATGTGTCACTGTGCACTGTGCTACGTGTACTGTGCTACTGTGCTACCTGTGTTACTGTGTTACATGGTACTGTGCTACTGTGCTACTGTGCTACTGTGCTACTGTGTCATGTGCCTACTGTGTCACTGTGTACTGTGCTACTGTGTCCGTAATGTGCCTTACGGCGTACTGGTTTATTGTTGTACCTGTGTACTGTGTCAAGTGATACTGTGCTACTGTGCTACTGTGTACTGTGCACTGGTATGTGTCTTTACTGTTGTGTCACTGTGTACGGTCACTTGATCTGTGATACTGCTTGCTAGTGTTACTGTGTGCTATACTGTTGGTCTACTGTGTCTACTGTGTCACTGTGACTATGCTGTGTCACTGTGCTACACTGACGATCTAAGGTGCTACTGTGCTAAGTGTACCTGTGCTACTGTGTTCCATGTGTCTACTGTTAGTACCTTGTGCTATTGTGCTACTGTGTCACAGTGTCTACTGTGTCACTGTGCTACTGTGCTAATGTGCTACTGTGTCACTGTGCTACTGTGCTACTGTGCTACTGTGCTATGTGTCTTACTGTGATCAAGTGACACTGTGCGACTGTGCTACTGGTGTCACTGTGATACTGTTGGCCACTGTGCTACTGTCGCTACTGTGCTATGTGTCACTGTGCACTGTGCTACTGTGTACTGGTAACTGTGCTACTTGGTCACTGTGTCACTGTGCTACTGTGCTACTGTGCGTACTGCTACGTTGCTAACTGTGCTATGGGTCACGGTGCTACTGTGCTACTGTGCTACTGTGCTACTGTGCTACTGTGTCACGTGTCACTGTGGGCTACTGTGTCTACTGTGCTACTGTGTTTGTACCGTCACTGTGCTACTGTGTCGAATTGTGCTCTGGTGCTCTACTGTGCTAAGTGCTACTGTGTCACTGTGCTACTGTGCTACTGTGTCACTGTTGCTACTGTGCTACTGTGCTACTGTGCTACTGGCTCACTCTGTGCTCTGTGCTATTGCTGATGCTTTACTTGCTACTTGTGCTACTGTGATCAGTGTACTGGCTACTGTGCTACTGTGCTACTGTGTCTACTGTGCTACTGTGCTACTGTGTCACTGTGTGCTACTGTGCTACTGTGTACTGTGTATGACTGTGCAGCTACTGTGATACTGATGTCACTGTGCTGTGCTACGTGTCACTGTGCACTGTGCATACTGTGCTACTGTGTCACTGTGTCACTGTGCTACGGTGCTACTGTTGTCAATGTGCTACGTGCTACTGTGATACGTGCTACTGTGCAACTGTGCTACTGTGCTACTGTGCTACTGTTGCTACGTGATACTGTGTACTGTGTACTGTGCTACTGTGTCATGTGATTTGTTCACTGTGCTTGTGCTATGTGCTACTGTGTCTACAGTGACTACTGTGTCACTGTGCTACTGTGCTACGGCTACTGTGTCACTGTGCTACTGTGGTGTACTGTGCTACTGTGCTACTGAGTGCTACTACTGCTCTATTTAACTGTGGTTACTGTGTACTGTGTACTGTGCTACTGTGATACTGTGCTACATCATGTGCTACTGTGCTACTGTGTGCTACGTGTACTGTGCTAACTGTCACTTGCCACGTGCTACTGTTGCTACTGTGTCAATGTGCTACTGTGCTACTGTGTCACTGTGCTACGGCTACTGTGATGTCAACTGTGCTACTGTTGCTACTGTGATACTGTGTTAGTGCTATGTGCTGTCTACTGTGTCACTGTGCTACTGTGCACTGTGTAGTTACATGGTCACTGTGATACTGGGAATGTCGGGCACGTGTTAACTGTGTATGTGTAACTGTGTACTGTGTCACTGTCCTGTGACAATGATGCTACTGTGATACGGGCTATGTGTCACGTGTGCTATGTGTACTGACTTGCACTGTGTCTGCTACTGTGACTGTGTAGTGCTACTGTGCATATGTGCTTACTGTGTCACTGTGGCTACTGGTGCACTGTGTAAGTCGCCTACTGTCGCGCTTACTGGTCCCGTGCACTGTGCTACTTGCTATGTCACTGGTATGTGCTACTGTTGCGTTCACGGTGCACGTGCTACGTGTAGCTACTGTGTACTGTGCGTACTGTGCCTGGCACTGGTGTATGGTCACTGTGCTACTGTGATCACTGTGTACTGTGCTACTGTGCTATGTGATGTGCTACTGTGCTAACTGTGCTTCACTGGTCACTGGCTACTGTGCTACTGTGCTACTGGCTACTGTGCACTGTGCATGTAGTGTACTGCTACTGCCTGTGCACTGTGCTACTGTCTGTCACTATTGATGCTACTTGGGCTACTGGTCACTGGTGCACTGTGCTCACTGTGTCACGAGGCTCTGGGTACTGTGCTACTGTGACTACTGTGCATAATGTGATACTTTGCTATGTGCGTGTTACTGCTACTGTCACGTGTATGCTACTGTGCCTTATGTGCTACGGCTACGGTGTCACTTGCTAATGTGCTATGTGCTATGTGCTAATGTGTCACTGTGCCTTCTGTGACTACTGTGCTACTGTGTCACTGTGCTACTGTGCTACTGTGCTACTGTGCTACTGGCTGGTGCTACATGGCTACTGTGTTCAACATGTGCTACTGTGTACGTATGTGCTTACTGTGTGACTGTGCTACGTGTGTCACTGTGCTACTGTGCTTCGTGTCACTGTGCTACTGTGCTACTGTGTTACTGTGTAACTGTGTCACTTTGCTACTGGTATCATGTGGCACGGTGCTACTGTTGAACTGTGTCACTGTGCTACTGTGCGACTGTGCACTGTGCTACTGTGCTATGTGTACTGTGCCTGTCTACTGTGTACTGTGGTACTGTTGTTTACTGTGCTACTGTGCTAAGTGTCACTGGTTACTGTGCTACAGTGTCACTGTGCTGATTGTGCTACGTGTTACTGTGTACTGTGGTACTGTGTATTACTGTGCTAGGTGCTGTGCTTTACGTGACACTGTGCGTACTGTGCTACTGTGCTACTGTGACTACTGTGATCAACTGTGCTAATGTGCACTGTGTACTGTGACTGTGGCTACTGTGTCACGTGCTACTTGTACGTGTACTGTGTGTACTGTGCTACTGTGCATACTTGTGATGTACTGTGCTACTGTGTCACTGTGTAGGCTACTGTGTCACTGGGTATGTGTACTGTGCTACTGGTGCTATGTGCACTGTGCTACGTGCACGTATGGTGTCAGTGCTACTGTGCTACTGGTCACTGTTGCTTACTGTGCTACTGTGTAATGTGCTACTTTGTACGGTGTCTACTGTGTTACTGTGTTTACTGTGTTACTGTGTCACTGTGCTAACTGTTCACTGATGCTACTGTGCTACGTGTCACTGTGCTACTGTGCTACTGTGCTTACTGTGTACTGTGTCACTGGTAACTGTGCTACTGTGTACGTGCTGGTATACTGTGTTAATGTGTCAACCTGTGCATTATGGCACTGTGCTACATGTGCTACTGGTCCGCTTACGTGTTGTACTGTGTCTACGTGCTTACTGTGTAATGTGTGTACACTGTGATATGTGCTACTTGTGCGACTGGTCACGGTGATACTTTGCGTGTGCTACATGTGCTACTGTGTTACTGTGTCACTGTGCTACTGTGGTCTCACTGTGCTACTGGCTACGGTTGACTGTGCTACTGTGTCCCTGTGGCTAACGTGTACCTGTGCTACTGTGTCACTGTGCTACTGTGTCTACTGTGTTACTAGTGCTACTGTTGTCAATGCTGTGCTACTGTGTGCTACTGCTACTGTGTCACTGTGTCTACTGTGCTCTAAGTGTGATACTGTGTGCTACTGTGCTACTGTGATGACTGTGCTACTGTGTCTACTTGTGACCTACGGTGTCACGGTGCTACTGTGCTACTGTGATACTGTGGTCACTGTGCTCCTGCTACTGTGTCACCTGGGTCACTGTGCTATGTGTATGTGTACTGTGCTACTGTGTCACTGTGAACTACTGTGCTACTGTGCTACTTGTCTGTCAGTGGCTACGTGTACTGTGCTTACTGTGTCATGTGTCACTGTCTACTGTGACGTGCTACTGTGGTATATGTGACTGTCCTACTGTGCTAACTGTGCTACCTGTGCTACTGTGCTACTGTGCTACTTGTGTCCACTGTGCTAGACTGTGCTACTGGGCTACTGTGCTAATGTGCTACTGTTGTCACTGTGTGTCACTTGTGTCACTGTCGGATATTGTGCTACTGTGGACTCGTGTCACTGTATACTGTGTCACTGTGCTACTGTTGATACTGATTGATATGTGCTACTGGGTCACTGTGAGAGTGCTTACGTGATACTTGTACTGTGCTGAACGTGCTACTTGTCCACTTTGCTACTGTGCACTGTGCTTACTGTGCTACGTGTCACTGTGCTACTGTGCTAAATGTGCTACTGTTGCTTACTGTGCTACTGTTGCTACTGTGTCTACGGACTGTGTTACTGTGCTACTGTGTACTGTGCGTACTGTGTCTAGCATTGTGCTACTGTGCTAAGGTGTACTACTGTGCTACTGTGCTATGTGTGACTGTGCTACTGTGCATACTGTTGTGCTACTGTGGTCACTGTGCTACTGTGCTACTGTGTCAATGTTGCACGTGCTACTGTGACATCTGTGCACTGTGCTACTGTGCTACTGTGCTACTGGTACGGTGTACTGTGATAATGTGCTATGTGCTACTGTGCATAGTGCTACTGTGCTACTGTGTCACTTTGCTACTGTGCTACTGTGCATCTGTGTCTGTGTACGTGTCATGTGTACTGTGTACTGTGTACTTGTGCTTACTGTGTCTACAGTGCTACTGTGTCATGTGCTACTGGTCACTGTGCTACTGTGTACTGTGCTACTGTGGGACTGTGCTACTGTGTACTGGTGCTACTGTGCTACTGTGCTACCTGTGCTACGTGCACTGGCTACTGTGTATATGTGCTTACTGTGTACGTGCTAGTTGTGCTTACTGTGTACTGTGCTACTGTATCACTGTGCTACGGTGTACTGTGCTACTGGTTTAACTGGCTACTGTGCTACGTGGGTCTACTGTGCTACTGTGCTACTGTGCACTGTGTCACTGTGCTACTGTGCTACTGCGCGACTGTGTCTAGCTGTGATGTGTACTGTGTACTGTGCTACTGTGTCAATGTGCTACTGTGCTACGTGTTGTCACTGTGCTAAACTGTGCTACTGTGCTACTGTGTACTGTTGTACTGTGCTACTGTGACTACTGTAGTACTGTGCTACTGTGCTACTGTGTATGTGCTACTGTGCTCAGTGTACTGTGTTACTGGGTCAATGTGTTACTGTGAGTACTGTGTCATGTGCTACGTGCTACTGTGTCACGTGCTACGTTGCTTACTGTGTTACTGTGCTACTGTGATACTGTGCTACGTGCTACGTGTACGGTACTGTGGGACTGTGTGCTGCTACTGTGGTGCTGACGGTGCTAATGTGCTACTGTGTCACTGTGCTACTGTGCTACTGTGTCACTGTCGCTTACGTGCTACTGTGTACCTGTGCTACTGTGCTACTGTGTCACTGTGCTACGGCGCTACGTGTCACTGTGGAATACTGTGCTACTGTGTTCACTGTCTGTGACTGTACTGTTGCACTCTATGTGTTACCGCTACATTGTACTGTGCACTGTGCTACTGTGTTACTGTGTTACGTGCTGTACTGTGTACTAGGTCCACTGCTCGCTAGATGTTACTTTAATGATGCTACTGTGCTACTGTTGTATGTCACGTGTGTACTGTTGTCTACTGTGCTACGTGTAGTCTGTGTACAGTGCTTACTGTGCTACTGTTTCACTGGTGTCTATGTGATACGTGCGTTCTACGGTGCTACTGTGATACTGGTTAACGTGTCACTGTGCTATTCGCTACTGTGCTACGTGTTCCTGTGCATTGTACTTGTGTCACTGTGCCACTGTGTCACTGTGAACTGTCTGATTTGTGTATTCTGTGTACTCAGTGTATGTGCTTACTGTGTTTACGGTATGTGTTACTGTGTTACTGTAGTACTCTAGTGTACGTGTTACTGTGTCTACTGTGTCGGTTGACATGTGTACTGTTAACTTGCTAGGCATTACGTGTACGTGCTACAGTGTTACTGTGTGTACTGTGTTACGTGTATGTTACTGTGACTTCTACTGGGGTGCTACTGGTCACTGTGCTACGGCGCTACTGTGTCATGTGCTACTGTGCTCCCTGTGTGAACTGTGGTCATGCGCTACGTTGTGCTACGGTTACAGTGCTATGTGTCACTCTACTGTGCTACTGTGCGTACTGTGCTACTGTACTCGAGTGCTACTGTGCTACGTGGTCTGTGCTACTGTTGCATTGTTGTCACTGTGCCTACTGTGTCACTGTGTCTAGCTGTCATGCTTACTGTGTACTGTGTCCACGTGTAGCGTTCAACGTGCTACTGTGCTAATGATGTCACGTAGCCTGCTACTGGGTACTGTGGCTACTGTGCTGACTGTCTCCTGTGCTACGTTGTCACTGTGCTACTGTGTCACTGTGCTAATGAGCTACTGTGCTATTGTGTCACTGTGCTACTGTGCTACTGTGTCACGTGTAACTGTGATCTACTGTGCTACTGTGTCACGTGTTGTCACTGTGCTAATGTGCTACTGGCACTGTCGCTTACTGTGCTACTGTGCTACTGTGACTATGTGCTATGTGGTACTGTGCTACTGTGCTTACGTGTAACGGGGTCACTGTGATAATGTGCTACTGGGCTAATGTTTCATGTGCTAATTGTGATACTGTGTTACTGTGTTAACGTGCTACTGTGTTAATGTGTTTTAATGTGCTAATGTATTACTGTGTTTACTGTGTTAATGTGAAAGTGCTATGTGTAATGTGCTCATGCTGCGACGTGTAACTGTGCTAATGTGAGACTTGTGTAAATATGATTAATGCGGATAATGATGTGAATGTTTTAATGTGATAATGTTGAGCTTAGAGTTGTGCCAGTTGATTGATTTCGTCCGAGTTGTGATTGTAGCATTGATAAATGACTTTCCCGTATTATGCAATAGTGTGATGATCTATGTAAATGTGACATAGAGCTCGATTATGTTTTTTGTGTACTAGGTTTATATGTGTGTACTTAATTGGGTTCACCCTCCCTTCAGACCCCCCTCCCATTTATCCATGGTCCTTTACACTGAGTCCACCGGTATCGCAACGAGGCTAGCACTCCTTACGACCGTTTAGCCTCCTTGCACGCATCGCCCGACATTGCGAGACCCCGATATTGGCTACTTCTATCCAATACTAGATATGTTTTTGTTGATGTGTGAGTTTTAGACTTTTTTGATGTCGCTGTGAGTTTCGATCTGTGTTGTGCCTTTTTTGCAATGGGTGAATGTGTGTGATGTTGAAAATGTGTTTGAGTTGATGTTTGAGTTGATGAGATGGTGTAGACGTGATGTGGTGTGATTCCTGCTATTCATTTGTTTTGTGCTATTAGCTGAAGTCTGAGTCGTGATTATAATGCATTCCCTCTCGTCGTGTTGACTTGAATGTGAAACTCTGGTTTTTATCACTGTGAATAGCACTATATGTGTTACATGTGGAATCTTGGTGTATTTTATAACGTGTGCATTCGAATTCGTATCTTATATTCGTGGTCACCTCTAAAATATTTGTGTCGTCATTGGGTGATGGTGCCCCTGTATTGATTACTGACTTTCCGTGAAGTCGCATTTGTGCTGTGATGTGAGATGTTCGTATTTTATATGTGATTGAGTTGTCTGGATGTTGTATGATGTTCGATTGATGATTGCTCTGTTTGGCTTTTGGATGTGAGTTGAGTCGTTGGAAGTTCGAAAATTTTGTTCATGCTTATGTGTTTAGTATATGTTGGCTATGAGATGATTCAAGATCTCTTGATGATAGGTGTGCAAGATTCCGTGATTAAATGCTCGGGTGATATTAAAGTTTGAATTTGTGAATGTGCCTGCTGTGTTATTTTCGTCAGATGACTGTGTGTGAATGATTCAGGTGTGCTGCATAACTTGCCCCTATTCCATGTGGGGATGTTATGTGTTTCCGTGTGGATGTGTTGAATGACATCTAGGTGTGTGAAAAATGTGATGATGGTACTTGATGTCTGCTGTAGTCCTCTTTGGGGATTGTTTATTGTGTTGTTGATGACTGACTGATGTTGTGTCTTGGGCTCCTTTTTTTTTCACTGTTATGTGGGGTTGTTGTGTTTGGCTGTGCTTGCTACTGTGCTACTGGGCTATTGTGACACTGGATACTGTGCTTAATGTGTCACTGTGCTACGTTGTTACTGTGTACTGGCATGTGCTACTGTGTCACACTGTGCTACTGTGTAGTTGTCACTGCTGAACGGGCTATGTGTTACGTGTGTGACTGTGCTACGTGCTACTGTGCTACTGTGTCACTGTGCTGAACTGTTCTACTGTGTCAACTGTGCTAACTGTGCTACTGTGTCACGTGCTACTGTGCTACGGTGTCACTGTGCTACTGTGCTAAGTGTCCACGTGCTAATGTGCTACTGTGTCACTGTGCTTACTGTGCACTGTGGTCACTGTGCTTACTGTGCTAATGTGTTACTGGGTACTGCTGTTTATGTGTCCCTGTGTACGTGGCACTTGCTACTGTGCTACTGTGTCACTCTGCTATGTGATACTGTGTACTGTGTGACTGTGCTACGTGCACTGTGCCTACTGTGCTACTGTGTCACTGTTGCTACGTGCTACTGTGTCAGGTCATACTGGATACTGTGTTACTGTGTACTGTGTTACTGTGGTCACTGTGCAACTGTGTCACTGTGCTACTGTGCTACGTGTCAGTGCTGCCTACTGTGTTACTTGTGTTACTGTGTTACTTGTGCAATGTGATACGTGTCACTGTGCACTGTTGCTACTGTGCTACTGTGTTACTGTGTTATGTGTTACGGTGTTTACTGTGTTACTGTCGTTACTGTGTCACTGTGCTACTGTGGTCACTGTGCTACTGCGCGCTACTGGGTACGTGCTACTGTGTCCCTGTGCTACCTTGTGCTACGTAGTGCTGCTACGTGATCACTGTGTAATGTGACTACGTGTCTTAAGTATGTCTGTACGGCACTGTGCTACATGTGTCACTGTGCTATGTTGGCTGTCAGCTATGAGTGTTTAGCTGATGCTACTGTGATACAGGCGCTGTTGTCTACTGTATGCTACTGTGCTGACACTCGTGCTACTGTGCTAACAGTGATGCTACGTGCGTGCAATGTGTCCACTGTTGCTCACTGTGGCTACCGTGTTGCAGTGACATGAGTGCTAGCTACTGTGCTACTGGAGTCCTGTCGTCACTCGTCACTGCTTCCTGTAGCTGAAGTGCTACTGTGCTACTGTGCTACTGTTGTTACGTGCTACATGTGCACTGTAGTCACTGTGCAGTACTGTGCAGGCGGCATATGTGTAGCTATGTGTCAACTGTCTACTGTGCTACTGATGGGTCACTGTATGTGCTATATGTGCTACTGTGTTAATGTG
Organism: Ascaphus truei; assembly: GCA_036426205.1. NCBI lineage: Eukaryota > Metazoa > Chordata > Amphibia > Anura > Ascaphidae > Ascaphus > Ascaphus truei. The sequence continues at coordinate 325,746 of WSYH01000094.1, forward strand.
TACGGTGTGTTCACTGTCTATGATTTGCTACTGATGTCTGTTACTGTTGTCACTGTGATCACTGTTGCTACTGCTGCACATGTGCATAATTGTTGTAGACTAGGGGTGCACTGTGTGATCTGGTTATGTGTCACATTGCTAACTGATGACGCTGCTATTGTTGTAATGTGTACTAGGCTACGTGCTATATTGTGCTGGTACGACTGTAGTGCTATGGGTGTGTGCTACTTGTGTCACTGTGCTACTGTGTACTCGTGTGTCACTGTGTCATGTTGTACTGTGTACTGTGCATGTTGTCTAATGTGCTAACTGTGTCAGGTTCATACTTTGCTACAGTGTCACTCTGCTTGTCTAAGTGTGCGTTTAACTGTGATACTGTGCTACTGTGACTACTGTGCGTACTTGTTATTGTGTCACTGTGCTACTGTGCTACTGGTGCTTTGTGTCATCGTGTGCTACTGTGCTACCGTGTCACTGTGCTACTGTGCTATGTGCTACTGTGTCACGTGTGCTACTGTGCTACTGTGATATTGTTGTCCACTGTGCTAATGTGCTACTGTGCCTACTGTGTCACGTGCTTACTATGTCACTGTGCTATTGTGATACTGTGTTACAGTGCTACGTTTCACTGTGATACTGGCTAAGGTGATAATGCGCTACTGTTGCTACTGTGCTACTGTGTCGACGTTGCTACTGTGTCACTGTGCTAATGTGCTACTGTGCTATTGTGTCACTTGCTACTGGCTACGTGTCAATGTTGTAACTTTGTACTGTGTACTGCCTGCTACTGTGCTACTGTGCTACTGTGTTACTGGCTACTGTGCTACTGTGTAACTGGGCTACTGTGCTACTGTGCTTACTGTGTAACGTGTACTGTGCTACGTGTCCTGTGTCCTGTGCTACGGTACGTGTTACTGTGTCACGTGCGACTCGTATTACTGTGTTACTGTGTTACTGTGTCAACTGTGTACTGTGCTTACTGTGTAATTGGCTACTGTGCTAATGTGCTAGTGTCACTGTGCTTACTGATGCTTATGTGTCACTGTGCTACTGTGCTAATGTGCTATTGTTTACTGGCTACTGTTGCACTGTGCTATGTGACACTGTGCTACTGTGTACTGTGTCACTTGGCTACGGTGATACTGTGGTACACTGGGCTACTGTGTACTGTGTCACTGGTCACTGCTGCTACTTGTACTGTGCTATTTTGTCACTGTGATACTGTGTCACTCTGCTACTGTGCTACTTCTACGTTGTTATGTGCTTATGTGCTACTGTGCTACTGTGTACTGTGTTATTGGGTCACTGTGCTACTGTGCTACTGTGCTATTGTGTCACTGTGCTACTGTGCTATTGTGCTATTGTGTCACTGTGCTACTGTGTCACTGTGCTACTGTGTCAATTTCATATTTTTAAAAGCCAGAACACGAACATTCGTTTTTCTGCTCTCGCCGCGCTCGCATCTTAGTGCGGGAAGGCTGGAATTCATCCCGCGGTTTCAAATCGGGATTCCGATGTACATGACGCGTGAAGTGTTCGAATAACGGCCGCTGCATCAGTATGTTACATTTAAATCGTGACTGATTTGAAGTGATGATGAATGAATATTGTGTATCATAGAATCTGCCAGATGTCACCTCACTCTCCTGTTTTGGGGGTTTTCATTTTTCTTTTGGTGAATATTGAGAAACAGAAAAGTGTACCTGGCTCTGCCTGGATAGTATGCTGCCAGATGATGGACTGTAGGAGTCCTGTGGTTGTACTAAGGGGGAGTAAGCATAAAGACAGGAGGACCCCACAAAGACAGGTATACAAGACCTGCTACTTCCCTTTAGTTGTACTGTGCACACCATTACAATCCCTCTGGATGTTGCCACCTAAGTGTGTTTCATCTCTGTTCAGTTAAGAGGCCACTCGCTGAGGATACATTGCCAGCCATATTACCTTTATTATAACCTGTGGGTATTTTTGAGTATTTGCATTGGCTGCTTATTTGTTGAGTTAATACCTCCGGGAATTTTCCCTGTTGGTATCTGCTGGTACAGTAACAGAGGGGCTATCACTCCTCAATCTAACAGTTGAGCCAATGTCCCACACATAACAGTGACGCTGTAGTAGGCACCTTCTTTGTCAAGTGCTGTGGCGTGAAATGCGTTGGTGGGCTGTATACCTCAGTTTTTTAAGATGATCCAATACATCTTCACTTTTTTATGGGAGCGCATCTCTCTGTATTCTCTTTTCACTGTTGACATTTGTAGTGCTCTACTTTCTTCACTCAGTTTCTTTCTTCAATGTCAAGCCTAGGTCCCAGTCCCGGCTGTCCTTCCCCCTGTCGGCGGCCCCGTTCCCAATTATTGATTTTATTTTGTGCTATAGAGGGGATTGACTGCATTTTCCAGTTTATTGCTACAGTAGCAGGTGTCTCACAGCTATTATAATAGGGGTTGTGAGTGTGCTTTCAGATCCGGGCATATCTGGAAAGGGAGACTCCAGCTTTAGACTCCATGCATCTCGCGGTATGTTCATATTACAAACCTGTGATAATAATCTAGTTATACTTTCCCAGAGAGGGGTAAGGTCCACCAGATGTTGAGCATTGTCCCTTCTTTGCCACATTCACCCCATAAGTTTTCAGAATATCCCTGCTTCAGCACAGGTGGGTCAATCAGTCCCACTTCAGCACAGGTGGGTCAATCAGTCCCGCTTCGGTCTTCGACTGAGCCACTGATTGAGTCCCCTGTGCTGAAGAAGGGATTTCCTTGCAACCTGACATATTGGTGGCCCTTGTGGACTGGAGTAGTTTTTATATGAAGGAGCATATGAATATGTATGTCTTGCACATATATTCAGTTCAATGCCACTATATAGGAACTTGTGATTTATATGACATATTTTTCATTACACACATTTCAAGCATTTTATCCCACATTTGAAACATGTAACAATTATATTTTAGGTCAATAGAACACTTGATTAAAGTATAAACTATCCAAGGTTATTTGAAATTACATGAATTCAGTAACATAATGCATTAACTCTTGTGGCATTCAATACATTTTAAGATAAGTCATACAATATCATTAGTGAGGAGGAGGCGTGCATCAATGGGGAGGCGTGCATCAATGGGGGAGGCATGCATCAGTGGGGGAGGTGTGCATCAGTGGGGGAGGCGTGCATTAGTGGAGGCATGCATCAATGGGGAGGCATGCATCAGTGGAGGCGTGCATCAATGGGGAGGCGTGCATCAGTGGGGGAGGCGTGCATCAATGGGGGAGGCGTGCATTAGTGGGGGAGGTGTGCATCAGTGGAGGCATGCATCAATGGGGAGGCATGCATCAGTGGTGGCGTGCATCAATGAGGAGGCGTGCATCAGTGGGGGAGGCGTGCATCAATGGGGAGGCGTGCATCAGTGGGGGAGGAGTGCATTAGTGGGGGAGGCATGCATCTGTGGGGGAGGCGTGCATCAGTGGGGGAGGCATGCATCAGTGGGGGAGGCGTGTATCAGTGAGGGAGGCGTGCATCAGTGGGGGAAGCGTGCATCAGTGGGGGAAGCGTGCATTAGTGGGGGAGGCGTGCATCAGTGGGGGAGGCGTGCATCAGTGGGTGAGGCGTGAATCATGGGGGGAGGCGTGCATCAGTGGAGGAGGCGGGCATCAGTGGGGGAGGCTGGCATCAGTGGGGGAGGCTGGCATCAGTGGGGGAAGCGTGCATCAGTGGGGGATGAGTGCATCAGTGGGGGATGTGTGCATCAGTGGGGGAGGTGTGCATCAGTGGGGGAGGCGTGCATCAGTGGGGAAGGCGTGCATCAGTGGGGGAAGCGTGCATCAGTGGGGGAGGCGTGCATCAGTTGGGGAGGCGTGCATCAGTGGGGGAGGCGTGCATTAAGTGGGGGAGGCGTGAAAGTCGGGGGTCAGTTGGAGAGGCGTGCATCAGTGGGGGAGGCGTGAATCATGGGGGGAGGCGTGCATCAGTGGGGGAGGCGTTTGGCATGCTGAGTGCATCAGTGGGGAGGAGGCTGTTTATCAGTGGGGGAGGCGGTGAATAATGGGGGGAGGCTGGTGCATCAGTTGGGGAGGCGTGCATCAGTTGGGGGAGGCATGATCAGTGGGGGGGGCATGCATCAGTGGGGAGGGTGCATCAGTAGGGATGTGTGCATCTGTGGTGAGGGGCGTGGCATCAGGGGGGGAGAGGCGTGCATCCAGTGGGGGAGGTGTTCATCAGTGGGTGAAGCGAGCTCAGTGTGGGGGAGCGTGACACGTGGGGGAGGCGGGCATCAGTGGGGAGGATGCGTCATCAGTGGGGGAAAGTGCACAGTGGGGGAAGCGTGCACAGTGGGGGAGGCGTGCGGGGGAGGCGTGCATCAGTGGGGGAGGTTGTGATCAGGGGGGGGTGTGCATCAGTGGGGGAGGGTTGTCATTAGGGGGGAGGCGTGCATCAGTGGGGGAGGTGTTCATCAGTGGGGGAATCGTGCATCAGTGGGGGAGCGTTGCATTGCTTGCATGCATCAGTGGGGGAGGAGTGCATCAGTGGGGGAGGGGTGCATCATGGGGGGGTTCATTAGTGGGGGAGGGTGGCTCAGTGGGGGAGCGGCATCAGTGGGGGAGGCTGGCATCAGTTGGGGAGGCGTGCTCATGGGGAGGCGTGCATCTGTGGGGGAGGTGTTCATTAGTGGGGGAGGTGTGCATTAGTGGGGGAGGTGTGCATTAGTGGGGGAGGCGTGCAAAAGTGGGGGAGGCGTGCATCAGTGGGGGAGGTGTGCATCAGTGGGGGAGGCGTGCATCAGTGGGAAGAAGCGTGTATCAGTGGGGGAGGTGTGCATTATTGGGGGAGGTGTGCATCAGTGGGGGAGGCTCTCATCAGTGGGGGAAGCGTGCATCAGTGGGTGTGAGGCGTGCACAGTTGGGAGCGAGTTGCATTAGGGGGACGAGCTGCACAGTGGGGTAAAGCGTCATCAGTGGGGCAGGACGTGTGCACAGGTGTGGGAGGGTGCATGAGTGGGGGGAGGCGTTGTGCTTCGATGTGTGGGGGAGGGTGCATTAGTGGGGAGGGTGATAGTGGGGAAGCATGCATTAGTTTGGGAGGCTTTTCATCAGTGGGTGTGGCGGTTTTGCAAGTGGGGGAGGTGTGCTCATTGGTGAGGCGGTTGCATCAGGAGGGGGAGGGTGAGATCAGTGGGGGAGGGTGCATTAGTGGGGGAGGGGCATTAGTGGGGAGGTGTGCATCGTGGGGAGGTGCGATCAGTGGGGAGGCGTTGCATCAGTTGGGGGAGGCAGTGCATCAGGGGGTGAGGCGTGAATCAGTGGGGGAGGCGGGCGTGCATTGTGCATTAGTGGGGAGGGTGTGTGCAACAGTGAGGGGGAGTGCATCTGTGGGGGAGGCGTGCATTAGTGGGGGAGGCTTGCTATTATGACGCCCGACAGCCATGTGTGATTGTACATGAAGATTACTAGCAACTAAATGAGGTAAAAATCAAATAACACCCCATAAACTTTTTAACCCATTCAGCTTGACATTGTCACGGAAAACAAAGACTTATTCATGGGGACCGCGGGAGGCAGAGGGAGTGCAGGAGGAATGGGAGTGCGTGGAGGCAGGGCGCTGCGAGGATGGGGAAAGGTGGATCAGAGGTATTGAGGGACTGTGGCGGCAATGGGGAAGTTCGAATCAGAGGGACAACGGGAGGCAGAGGCAGGACTTAACTTGCCTTGATCCCCAGCCTGCCGACTCCCTCTGCCTCCCGCGTCCCGCAGTCCCCTCCACCCATGCCTCCGCGTCCCTTGCCTCCACGGTCAGCAGAGCCCTCTTTTCCCATGCCTCGCAGTCACCTCTGCTCCCGCGGTCCAGCTTTCCCTCTGCTTCCCCATGCCTCCCGCAGTCCCTCTGCTTCCCCATGCCTCCCACAGTGCTTCTGCCCCCCACAGCCCCTCTGCCTCACTTGCGCCCCATGCGTCCCCCCCTTACCGGCGATGCCCCTTATGGCTCTTATCTATGGGCGTGCTGCAATACAAAGCCATGCGGAGGGCCTCCTCTCAAGCTGGCAACCAACCAACCCCCTCTGCCCCCCCCCGTAGTCCCTCTGCCTCCCGCGGTCCCCATGTCTCTGCCTCCCACACTCCCTTGCTCCCGCGGTCCCCATGTCTCTGCCTCCACACTCCATCTGCCTCCCGCCGTCCCCATGTCTCTGCCTCCCAACATCCCTCTGTCCGCCGTCCATTCGCCCTCCCCACTCCCTCCTCTCCCTGCCTCCTCCACATCTCTCCCCCCCGTCCCCATGTCTCTGCTCCCACACCCCTCTGCCTCCGCGGTCCCATTCTCTGCCTCACACTCCTTGCATCCGCGCGTCCCCAGTCTCTGCCTCACACTCCCTCGCTCCCGCCGTCCCCATGTCTATGACACCTCCCACAGATCCCTTGCCTCCCGCCGTCCCATGTTCTCTGGGCCTGCACCCACACTCCTCTGCCTCCCGCGGTCCCCCAGGTCTCTGCCACACCCCCATGCTGCCTGCCCACAATCACTGGCCATCCCACACCCCATCTGACCCCGCGGGTCCCCAGTGTCTTGCTCCAATCCCTTGCCTCCCGACGTCCCAGTCTATGCCTCCACTGCTGTCCCCATGTCACGGCTACAACTCCCTCGGCTCATGTCCTGCCCTCCCACACTCCCTCTGCTCCCACACCCCTCTCCTCCCACACTCCTCTCTGCCTCCCACACTCCCTCTGCCTCCACACATACCTATGCCTCACACACTCACCTCTTCCTCCCCCCACTCCCTCTGCCTCCACAACTCCCTCTGCCTCCCACACTCCATCTATCCACATCCCTCTGCTCCCACACTCCCTCTTCTCCCACACTCCCCTGCCTCCACAACCCTTGCCTCCCTTGCCCTTTTGTAGTAAAGTGAAAAATGTTATACAAAATAAAACTTATGTCAAAACTAATGTATTAGTTCTACTAAGAATGTATTCTTTTTTGTAAATGGGGCGGGGCTAGGGTGGTGGGGGCTAGGTGGCGAGAAGATTTTTTGTGACGGCGAGTTAAGATTTTTGGGTGATTTGTCGACCACGGCTTATTACCATTGTTTTGTTAATTGGATGAGCATTGGGTTCTCTTGTCTTTTGTGAAGCCAATACGTACATAAAAAAGGTTGGGAAAATTTTTTTTTGTTCTGCAACGTGGAGCTGTCATTTACCTGTTCAATGCCCAGCCCCCCCCCCCTTCCTTCATCCTGGTTGTTGTCTCCGTCCTGCCCCTCCCTTCCTGAGCTAGGGTATAAATCACAGTGTGGTGACAGCCTGGGGACTCAGACACCAGGTCCAGAGACCAACATGCTCCCAGCCGCTGGCTCCCTCCTTCTGGGGCTCGTTCGATGCTCTGTGGCAACCTGGGCACAAGATTGAATGGTGAGTAACCACACACCGGCAGGAGGGTATTAGCAAACTCATAAATTCTGTATACATTGCCCTGAACTTGATATACCAAAGCCCTGTATCAGGGTTTAATGGAACATGTATCACTATATCAGATACTTTGCAATCATAATTCAAATCTGGTTGGAAGTTTGGGTAATGAAGCAAAGGAAAGGAATCTTGAAATTTAAATGAAACATTTCCTTTGAAATATTTGGTTTCGTTCTTTGGTGTAGGTTTTTTGCTCCTAGACATTAGAAACCATGCTGATAATTATTTATTAAAGTCTTCCGGCTACAAATACTGGGTTAAACCAGGCAAATGATGAAGCAGTCATCCAAATGAAAGTTCAGATGGTTTGAATGGGATTCTGTCTCTTTGGACTCTGGGGGCTGTTTTTGGAGGGTTTGGCCTCAGTATACAGGAAGACATACAAATAGAGCCGGTTGGACGAGATTTACAATTTAGATTTGGGATTTGAGGAGCGAACTTGGATTATTTAGTAGGAGCAAGTTACATGATAAAACATATTACCATGAAAAAAATCTGATTCTAAGCATTTAGCACAAAATAATCTCTAGCTGTAGCAGATGAAAGGATAAGAACAGATCATGACATTAAAAGCTCTTTGCTCAAGAGAAACTCTCCCACTGTGCTCAAATACTTCAAAGAGGGATTTTTTAAATAATTGTTTTTTTTTCTGGCTTGTCCAGGGCTATTGAATTGGCCAATTTAGAAATAGTGTGGTGTTTGAATGGAAAAACCTAATTTGAAACCCTGGTCAGGATGGAAAACATAAAACACTTCAATTAGTATCTCCTTATTCGCCCAGTGGACATGATGTAGTCTTTCACACAAACCTCCCCGCTGCTTTAGCAAATCAGGAAGAATTCAGGAAAGAATTAAAACCCTTCCTTTCTAAACAAAGCTTGGAAACAGACCTAATATCCGGGCACACAGCTCTCTGCTCCCATTGGTGTTTCCCGTCCTTTGTGATGTTCCTTGTCGTTCCCTATAGGTTTTTCTTAGGAAGGCCTGGTTGTAGGTATGGATGTGCCTCCCTTTGTTCCTATATGCACTAAGCACTGAGTTCCTTGGTGAGAAAGCTCGGTAGAAAAATGACAAAATGAATCAATAAAGCTTAATCAATTGATTTTGTTATTATTATTATTATTATTATTATTAGTATTATAATGATTATTAGAAGTAGTAGTAGTTGTATTATATTATATATTATATTATATTATAGTATTATAATATATTATTAATGGTTTATAGTGTAGTGAGTAGTTGTATTATTATTAATTATATAATTTATTTGTGCAGCTCCAACAATTTTACAGCGTGGTGCAATGGGGTACAGAGAATGTAATAATAAAACAGAATTACAGAAAAAAATGAAGCACAAACTTACAAATCACGTAAATAATTAATAAACTTAGCGCAGCTGCATATAAAGGTCAATAAAGTGAAGGCGCAAATAAGTATAATCGTGATCTCCAGTGCAGTGTCAGTGGTGAATAAAGGCACTCACACAACTAGTCCTGGTAATATTAGAAAAACAAAAAAACGATTCCTGCGACACCACAAAATTAGGCTAAGATTAAAATATATTCTCATGAAAAAGGGTATTTTTGTTAAACCCTTGGCCAAAGTAATTTGTAAGCCTGCGCCACGTCAGGCATACCCGTTTAATGCAGGTACTACACTAAACATTATATATTATATATAAGAGATCAGTGTATCTCGAAAGCTCGCCAAAAAAAAAGCATTTCGTTAGCACACAGAACGGTATCATCTATTTATTTTTGATTATTGAAGCTCGGCTAACACGGTATCATACTCTAATACATATATATATGTTCATACTTACCTTTGCCTATAAGGGGCAAATGGGTGCACAATTCCTGGTGTGAATATAATAAACGTACACACATACATCTCTCTGTCAGCCTTTCACATTCACCTACCATTCTATGGAGGGCGATGTCTTGGTAATCAGTGACCAAAAATGCAGTTTTCAGATTGTGATAACTGCGCCATCACTGGAAACATAGGGAGGAACATAAGCAACAATAACTTCAATATGCACTGACGAAACAGGGAACGTACAGGTTTGCACTACCATTGTCCCAGTCTGTTGAGCGCAATGAGTGTCATAAGGGCCACCTGGAGTATCCGAAAATGCCGCGTTCAGCCAAGATTTCCCGCTCAGCTCACTCATGTCAGCGTTGTCCTTGCGAAGTTGGTATTCCCGCGTAGCGTGTGCAACCGCAGTACGGTGTCCCAAAGGTGTCGGCTGGCTGGCTGGTTTGTACGGTCCTCCAAGTGGAAAAAACCCAGGCGTTTCACATTTGCCACTGGGGGGCCTAACTTCTTCTTGGGGAACATAACCCCACACCACCAGCAATACCCATATAGAACAGCGCACGTCACCCCCGCCATATAATACTGACTAAAACTATCAGCAAAATAACATTAAAAACAAATAGTTACAACATCTATAATAATAATAAAAGAGGGAGTTTGCCTCTATGTCAGAGCCATAGCTCCCAGACTATGAAATCCAGAGAAACAGGAAAACTTGCATTCATACTAAAGGGACAACCGGGGGTGTTCTGCAGGGTTCTTTGTATTTTAATGAAATGTGATAATTCTAATGAAGTTTTAATATTTTCTGACAAGTCTCCAGTGGGTGGTGGACTGGAAGAGGCAAGTCCGTATGTGGCAGTGATATCATGATGTGATTAGCCTGGTGATGAATACAGTATAAGGGAGAGTACGAGATAGCTATAATGTTTACACTGAAACTAGACAAAGAAAAAGATAGGGAAGTCAGTTATTTAGTTATTTTATTTTTATGTTAAAAATGTGTTACCAGGAAGTAAAAAGATATAAATGCTGCACACTAATAAAAAATCAAAAGGGGAAACAATACCGGGGTCCGTTCAGGATTCTCTGTGTCAATCCAGGTTTAACGAAATGAAGCAAATCAGGCTCCACGGATTGCTCAATTAAAATAATTTATTGCCAATAGACTTGACGTTTCGGCCACCACAGGCCTTTCTCAAAAGCGAAATGGATAATAATTATGATTATGCCATTTCTGCTTTTGAGAAAGGCCTGTGTGGCCGAAACGTCAATTCTATTGGCAATAAATTAGCGTATTGAGCAAATCCGTGGAGCCCTGATTTGCTTCATTTCGTTACCAAGAAGTTACCTCTCGTTTCACGGCATGTCCTGGGCACAGAGTTAAGACAAATAATACATGGTTACAAATACAGTTATATAAGTGAGCAGGGTATACATTATGTACATGCATGCACAATTAGAGATAATATATATTGTAGGCGTATGTAACAGTTACAGACCAGATTAAAATGTGAGACAGCTTTAGTTTGAAAGAACTTAAACTGGTGGTGGATGTGAGAGTCTCCGGTAGACTGTTCCAGTTTTGGGGTGCACGGTAAGAGATGGAGGTGCGGCCGGATACTTTGCTGAACCTTGGGACATGAACAGTCTTTTGGAGTCAGATCTCAGATGATAAGTGCTGCACGTGGTAGGGGTGAGAAGCTTGTTCAGATAGCTGGGTAGCTTGCCCAGAAAGTATTTGAAGGCAAGACAAGTGACGAGTGAGGAGAATGCAAGAACCCTGGAGAAGGGGTGAGAGATGCGGAAGACTTGGGGACATCCTAAGGTATTATATTTATTTATTTATTTATAAAATATTTTACCAGGAATTAATACATTGAGAGTTACCTCTCGTTTTCAAGTATGTCCTGGAAAGTGTATAGGAAAGTGATTGGAGGAAGAGAGAGAAGAGGGTGCAGTAAAGGCAGAGGGAGTGAGGAAGAGATAGAGGGAGAGATAGGGAGGGAAGGTGAAGGTGGGGGAGGTAGGGGGGAAGAGAGAGAGACAAAAGGTGGGGATAGAAAAAAAAGACACAGATAGAAGTTCTTAATTAAAAAACTGCAACCCGTCATTTTAAAGGCTTTTAAGCTAAAACAAAATGTTGATTCCTGCACCCCGTGTCAAGCGGGTACTTTAGCTAGTATAAAACAAAGAGTCCATTAACCTCTTCAGTACTGATACACGTAACAATTCTAAAATAACCATTTACTGTATCAACAATGTTAAATATTAACCTCTTAGTAGCTCAATGGTCAGTAGCCATAGTCAGCTCATTGCTAATTCACCACTAGTACAGCTTGATCCAAAGGAGCTATTATATCCTAATGATTATTATTATTATTATTATTATTATTATTATTAATACTAATATTAGACTAACTTACCAACTCCTAAGGAAAACAAGGGGTAAACAACCACCCATTTACCCCGGGGGTCTTATAACTCCCCCACATCCCCAAGTTCTCCTGCCTCCAGGAAAAATGGCTGGGCAATTATTTTCTTTCTTCTTTGCTTTAACCATTTCCCTGCCTGTCAGATACTGAGTACCAAAAAAGATAATACAGCAATGTAACATATTCATGATATCCTTTTTTCATGATGCTGTGGTATGCGCCGTATACAGTGGGTATTGTAACACGTTCATAGAAGGAGGAAACCTCGGAAAAATGAGACATATGTGAGTTGGAAATATTTTCGATACATTTAAAAATCCTGGTTAAGAATCTTTCTGGCTCTGCTTTTTAATAATCTGTGTAATTTAAGTGTAATTGTAATCTACTAATCTAGTAGATTCAAAATTATTACTGCACTTCAAACATAAATCAATGTCCTGGGTGTAATTAATGCATTTCTTTTTGTGCTTTGTGATCTTTCAGTAAATTCAGTTATCTATGTAAAACCCGGCGATTGTCCCCAGGATGTGGATTATCCTAAATGTAAAATAAATTCATTGGTGCCAGAATGTAATACAGATGCAAACTGCAAGGGGACAAGAAAGTGCTGTTACTCTGGCTGCAGGAGACGCTGCCTTCTGCCACTGAAAGGTACGGTATGGAGGGTCGGGCGGCTCACCAGGGGCTGGGGCTTTGGGATACTTAAGCAACGGAGAAGCTCATGAGAAGTGTGTGTAGCCACATATCTAACATGTCCTTTTGTTATAATAAACACCATGCACCAGGTGGTTAAACATAGGAGTTTATCTATCCCCAAGTCAGACTTGGTAGAAAATTTATCACTAAAACTAATAAATATAATCTTGCTGGCTGGGGGGGTATCTGGGCTCCTCGCCAATCTATTGTGATCGCATAGCTACGGCTGGGATAACTCGCGCATACTACTTATTGCATTTCCTGCTGCAGCAGGTTCCTCAGATGTTTAACACTGAGAAGCATTGTGATGGAAGGAGGTATCAAGGCGATACAATAAAGGTTTAAGCCCATCTGGTTACCCCTGAAACCGTGCGGTCCCTGAAAGTTACCTAGCACCATAAACCAGGGGCCAGGGACTATACATGAAAAAAATTAAACTTTTCCTTTTACATGGTCCCTTTGCCCTGGAAATGTGAGAATTCTTGTGGGCACGGTTTATGTGGGATATTTGGGTTGAAATGCAATTATTTGGTTGGCAGGAGTTCGGGGGACAAAGATACCGGTAGTCCCCCAATTCTTCCCAACGTGCAGGCCCCTTTTTCCGGTACGCGAGTGGAATTACACCGGGGCTGTAAAAGAGGGTAGTACTCGCCCTCAATCAACTGGTATAGAGGTGGGGGGTACTTAGCTGCCGGTGTGCTTGCTTCGGGGAGATCCCAGGTGCCCAAGGTGAGTAGTCAGGAAGGAGGATGCAGGCTCACGGTCTTAATCTTCATCAACATGTATTCTGCCAGTGAAACCAACGTTTCAGCAGAGCTGTGCTGCCTTCTTCACGGTGAGGGCTACAGGTTAATGGTAGTAATGCTTATATTTATACCCCTGGTGTTCTCACACCTCCGCGCTCGAACTGCCTCTCCATGGCGCAGACGCCCATGTGATGATGTCAGCGCGTCAGCACGACGGGCCCCAGGCGGAAAAGACTCACAGGACTGAGTTGTTTTGACGGTTGGCATGGGAACCCTGTGGGGGCGGGGAGGGGTGAGAACCCTCACATACAATCTGAAGTGTGAGAGACCTAATATAACACCAAAACAATAAAGTGTGTTAAAAGTAAAACACCATCAAAAAGTGCAAAAAAAATGTACATAACAGAAGAACAGTGCTCTCCTAATAACATTATCCGAGGTCAGTGTAAGACATGCAGCATACGATATTCAGTACAAAGTACTGCTATTAGTGCAGGCGAAGTGTGTCCATCAGGGGAATATGGAATCCAGACAGGCTCATAGGGTTCCATGATCCAGATCCCAGCAGTCAATAGGAGAAATGACTATCTCCTTTGTTGTTCGTTTAGTCCACCCCCATTGCTGGTATTTAATGAGTATCCAGTAAGCTTCTCGCCTAAGACAGAAGGTTTCTCTGTCAGGGATCCCTTATCTGGGTGCTGTAGACTCAATCCCCATAATTCTTAGGGATGCCACATTGTGTCTGTGCTCAATGCAATGTTGGAACAATATAGTGGGGTCTGTACCCTTACGTATTACACTCTTATGTTCTATGAATCTTACCTTAAGCATTCTGGTTGTTTTACCCACATAAACTAAGCCACAAGGGCACTTACTAATGTATATTGCAAATGTGGACCTGCATTTGATTCTATTCTTAATTTTTATTTCTTTGCCACTGTCATGGGAGACCAGGTTTATCTCCACCTTTTTACACCGGGATCCTATGATTGAGCAAAACAAGGAGGTAAAATAAATTGTAATTTATTTCAGGAAAAGACATACACACAATGTAACAAAATTTACATGGTTAACACACTTACTGGGAACGGGGCTAACGAATAAATCTATCCTTAGAACGAAATTCACAAAAATGACCTTTGTAGGAGCACTTTCCAATGACCGGAAGGTACTCACGAAAGTCCTGGAACTGATTTGGGCATGCAATGCCAGATGCGACCACTGTGTTCTAAAAGGCGGGACAAGTTCAAAATCCTTGAAGCCGGCTCGCGTCTATTCAGTCCAGAGCATCTTTGAAGGTTTGGCGCCTGGAATCTCCCCTCCAGATTGGCTTAAACCCTTAAGGGTTTCAGGCTCTCATTCACCAACCTCTACAGCCTATCAAAGCATGGGAATTCTCCTGCAAGCCAATAACTGATTTGCCAATATTGTAAAGCCGGGAGGGCACATTTTTTCAGTCTGTAAAAGGGCATACGCCAACCTGGCACCTCTGAATCTTGGCATACTGAGCCTACCCGCTGCCCAGGCTCCACAGAGCCTGGGCTCTGGCAAATGGTGACAGACACCCCTGTGTTAGCCCAGGATGTGGGTACTCAAGCAGAACTGCAGTGCCCCTCCTCTTCTAACACCATGGCATCTTGGAGGCTTTCAAATCAGGACTCCACACAGACCCAGAGGCACCAAGCTTGGTAGCCATATGGTCCCTTGGAATCCAGGACTTGGAAATCCACAGTTCATTTTCAGGCTATCAATATTTATACCTTTTAAAATATAACCACTTAATAAAATTTACTGTGTCCTGTCTTCTTTGTGTTAAGAGATGTAAGTTCCTATTCTTGTGTCAGGGATGAAGTGAGAGTATAAATCACCTACCCTCACCAGCCTCATTCTTGGCACACATTAGAAAAATAACTTTTAAAACTTTTACACACTGCAAACGTGCTCAGCTTTACCAACTAGCTGGAGCATCCCCTGAACCCCTATAGTAGGCTCTGGGTACCTGGGCATGTATCTGGGTACCTATCTTATACTGGGGAACCCCTGCTACACTAGGGACTCTGTGTATAGATGCAGATATATCTAAACCCCCTAATTCCCATTTACCTTGTCTGGAAGATGCTGAAGCAGGGATCCTGACGGTGAGTCATAATAACGCTTTCAGAGTCAGAGTCTGACTGGAGCAATGTGCTTGGCTCTATCCGTGTATCTCACCCAATTCCCGGATACAACTTTTGATGTATCCCATAACTCAGGATTCCCGAGACATTGACACATTCTGTAAAGACTTTCTCTGACAAACCCACCCTGAAACTTGCAGCCTAGAAATCTCCTGATCCCAGCACCCAGGAAAGGCAAAGACAAATTCATCTTTAATGTCGCAAAAGTGGCATACAGTCTCAGCAATGCATTTTCGATATCTGGGTCTGACACTGGACATCTGGGTCTGACACTGGACATCTGGAGCTGACACTCTAAAACCCTAACACACGGGTCTGGGGTAACCAAGCAGGCTTGACTTTTATTCATGAGCCTGGTTAACCCCTTCACTATCACACCTCCCCGCTCCAGTTTCAGGCTGTGTTACGATCGCCTCGTCTTGCGGTTTAACTGGCCTGTCACGTCTTGAGGATATTGGTTCACTAGGACTGTCCTGGCCTGAAAGTCCATCTGCATTTCCAGGCTCACTGCCTTTTTTGTGCTGGATGGTAAAGTTAAATTCTTGCAGGGCACGACTCCAACGAAGGAGCTTTCCATTTTCACCAGATACCCTCTGCAACAAACTGAAGGGATTGTGATGAGTAATCACTGTAAATGTCCGGCCATACAAATAGGACTGCAGTTACCTCAGAGCCCATACAGTGGCCAAACATTCTTTTCAATGGTGGCATAAGCCACTTCTCTGCTCACGTTCACCACAGGATACTCTCCCCTTTCCTCTCCTACTTGACTGAGTACATCACCGATACCGTAATTGGAGGCATCGGTCTGCACCAAAAATCTTTTTGCATAGTCAGGGGCTACTAGGATGGGTGTGCTGGCTAGCGCTTTCTGAGTGCCCGAAACACTGTTTCACAGACAGGAGACCAGGCTACCAGAACTGGGAGTCGCTTCTGTGTCAGGTCTGTCGTTTAGCCACGGTGCTTTATGTGGGACAAACTTCCAATAGTAGCCAGCAGTGCCTAAAAAAGCCATTACCTGCTCCTTGGTTTTGTGGACTGGCCACTGCACTATAGCTTGAATCTTATCTGGTTCAGGTTTGAGATGCCCTCCGCCCACCCTGTGCCCTAGATATAAATCCTTTGCCATACCTACAAAACACTTGGTGGGTTTCAGTGTGAGCCCTGCTTCCCTAATTCTGTTCAGCACCGCTGCTACATGAACTAGGCGACTGTCCCACATCCCGCTAAACTCTGCAATGTCGTCCAGGTATGTCCTTGGGAAACCCTGTGTCCCTTCCAGTTACCTATTGACCAGGTGTTGGAAGGTAGCTGGGGCATTCTTCATCCCGAATGGAATCACTAAGAATTAATAGAGGCCACTTGGAGTAATGAATGCTGACTTCTCCCTAGCCTCTTGGGTCAGCGGGATCTGCCAGTACCCTTTGCTCAGATCCATAGTGGTCAGATACTTTGCCCCTGTGAGCTCATCTAAAATAAATGAGATAAGCATCTAACACCGTCCCTGCCTTGAGCTGCCGTTAGCCCACACAGAACCTTCTTAGGTACTAGGACTACCGGACAAGCCCAAGGGCTCTGGGACGGTGCAATTACCTCTAGGGCCAGCATCTCCTTGACTTCCCTCTCTATACTGTCCTTCTCTTCTGCTGATACCCTATAGGCATGCTTATGCAGAGGGCGAAGATCACCCGTGAGCACTGGGTGATCAGTGATATGGATCCTGCCCGGCTTATCCGTGAACAGAACCCTATACTGATCTAGCAAATCTTTTACCTGTACCCTCTGCCGCTCACTGAGCTCGGACCCTATTTCAACCTGCTCTACTGTGCCCCCCTTCCTAGTCTCCCTAGGAGGTCAGGCAGAGCATTCCTCGCTGAGTCACCCATCGGTGGGCTACAGATAGCCAGCACTGATGCCACACGCTGCAAAATACTCTTTAAGCATATTGATGTGATAAGTCCTAGTTCTTCTTGCTGTCCTGGGATGAATATCTGCTATGGGCATTTTTTGTCATACCAAGCTTCCTGCTTAGTCTGAGCCTCCCTGAGGTCAGCCTGTGCCAACCCCATAAGCATTTCTAGCTGGTCCCTGAGATCTACTACATAATGAAGCACATTATGCATCAGTATTGGTAGTCTCCCCTTCCAATCCCTCACATAATAGGTCCCGAGGTCCCAGTACCCTGCGACCATACAGCAGCTCAAAGGGAGAGTACCCGGTAGATTCGTGCGGTATCTCGCGGTATGCAAACAGCAAGTGCTGCAGGTGAATCTCCCAGTCTATTCTCTCTACTTATATAAAAGCTCGCAGCATCTGCTTCATGGTACCGTTGAACCTCTCACATAACCTGTTTGTCTGAGGGTGGTAAGGAGTCGTGCGCTGGTGCTTCACCCCGCACTCATCCCAGAGACACTGTAACAATTAACTCATGAATTGTGACCATTGGTCAGTTAGAATCTCACTAGGGAAACCTTCTCTAGTGATAATAACTAGCAATGCTTTTGCTACTGCCCTAGCATCGATGGTGGCAAGGGCTACAGCCTCAGGGTACCTGGTGGCAAAATCCACAACCGTGAGTATGTAACGCTTGCCCGACCATCTGGGGATCATGAGAGGACCCACTATGTCCATAGCTAACTTTTGGAAGGGTTCCCCATTTACCGGTAATAGGTTCAGGGGTGCCCTTACCCGATCACCCGCCTTACCCACTCGCTGGAAGGCATCATAGGCATCACAGGAATGGCAGAAATCTGCCCCTGACACCCCGGGCCAGTAGTAAAGCTGCAACAGCCGGGCTCTAGTCCGAGTGACCCCCTGATGCCCCGCTAGTTGAATGGAGTGGGCTACCAACTGTTGCCTATCTTCCCTCGGAACCACTAACTTTCACCTACTGGTCCAGACCCTATATAGACCGATAGCCATGTGCTCTCTATATAAGAGCCCGCGGTGCCATGAGAACCGTTCTGACCCACTGTCCGAGTTAGGCTCGGACGCCCGGAGCCTCATGCGCTCCAAGCTGGGATCAGACTTCAGCACATCCCTAAACTGTGTCCCTAATTCTGGCCACCCATCCTTAGTCTCTAAGTCAGGGGACAGGGAAACGTTAAAAAAGTTGGGGAGAGTTTAAAGTAGGATGGAGTGTGGAGGGATTGAAACAGATAACTAAAAAGAAAAAAAAGAGTAAACAAGGAACCTTTTAAGAAAGGAAAGGTATACAGGGATATACCAAATAAGTATACATGGGAAGGATGTTGATCCAGGGATTCATCCGATTGCCAATTCTTGGAGTCAGGAAGGAATTTATTTCCCCCCTTAATGGGGTTTTTTGTTTGCCTTCCTCTGGATCAATAAGTAAGTATAGATATAGGATAAAGTATCTGCCGTATAAATAAAGCATAGGTTGAACTTGATGGACGTACGTCTTTTTTCAACCTTATCAACTATGTAACTATGTAACTATGTAAAGGAGTACAAAATGAATTCATAATAATTGTAATAATAAATACATACTGTATGTATTACATACTGTACTTGTTGTAATAAAAATTAAATTAAACCAAATCTGGGGTTTACAGACAACCTCCTTCTGCACCTCACAAGTGCTTAGCTGTTTTCCTTGCTATCTTCCCTAACTATACAATATCATTCTCCTGCAGCCAAGACGGGTATCTGCCCATTCATTTCGCCCTCACGCTGTATCGGGGTCAAACCCTTACCTAATGAGTGCCATGCTGACAACCAGTGTCAAGGAACAGACAGGTGCTGCAAGAATTGCAGATACCAGTGCACCGCAGTTTTGGAAAGTAGGTGACCATTATTTGTTATTTGTTGTAATGAATCAAAGTCCTGGAAAGTGTATTAATATTTTTGCATAGAATAGCTTTACAGCATTGAGTTCAAATTGTAACTGAATGCAAAATTATTTGGGGTATGAAGAGCCCAAAATAAAGAGTCAATCCTACATAGACATATGTTTGTTAGCTGATTTAGGACGTGACAATTAGAGTTTAAGAGGAGTTACATGATGCGCATAAACAATAATGTAACACATACTGTCTGTGTCTGACAGAGGAGTTACATGATGCGCATGCAATGTAATGTATCACATACTGTCTGT
>WSYH01000742.1:0-168653 GCA_036426205.1 Ascaphus truei
ACCCCTTGAACACGGCTTGGACTACGACCTATCTCCACTCTCCACTCCCTGACCTCAGCAAGGCATTCATCACTCTATCTCTACAACCGGTACCGGCAAGTATTGTCTACCTTACTACACCTGGCCTAGCAACGCTTCATACCACACTCCGGACACGCTCCCTTTGCTGCGGGTGCGTGTATTACCACTTCCCCCTTCAGCTCATGGGATGGGTCTGGTCTGCGGGCGTAACAGTTAGTGAGAGGGGATCCGGGATGTTAAGGGAGAGGTAGTGTGGGTGCAGGGGATCAGTGACCCACCTGATAGGACAGGCTACCCCGTAGGCCCCTAGGAGTGTTCCCTCAAGTCACCAAAGGTTGCGGTGCTGCAGAGACGGCCATAGTGGTAGCGAGCATCACCCTTACTGCGTAGACAGCTAGGGACAAAGGGACGAGCGTGCGGAGCAGGCTTGCTGGCGAGTCGTCTGGGACCAGAAGGCTGGACATTGAGACCCAGGAGGCAGACCGCTAATTCATCGGACCCTGCCCTTAGGTGTGAGTGTGCAGTCTTGTCAGTGTCACGGCTGGCAGTGCTGTGAGTGCTGACAAGTAGGCACAGTGTGTGTGTGCAGCACGGTTGAGGCTTGTACCCGGTTAAGTGCAGTGGGTTGCTGCAGGTACGGTGTGAGTGCAGTGGGTTGCTGCAGGTACCGGTTGATCCTGGGTAAGGTATCACGGGGATCCTGGGTAAGTGGAGGCGCTGTGCTAATTAAATGTTTAAGTGTTACCCCAGGCTCCCAGCTAGCGGAGGCTCAGATCTCCTGGAGCCACAGATTGTATACAGTGACCAATAGTCTCTTTGGGGAGGTGTGAGTGCAGTGGGTTGCTGCAGGTACCGGTTGAGTGCAGTGGGTTGCTGCAGGTACCGGTTGAGTGCAGTGCGGTTGCTGCAGGCAGTGCGGTTGAGTGCAGTGCGGTTGCTGCAGGTACTGTGTGAGTGCAGTGTGTTTACTGCAGGTGTTAGGCTGAGTTAGTGTCAGGAATCGGCGTTCTCCACGCTGCTCACACAGAGCACTCCCTCCCCGCAGGGAGCCACTGGACACACAAAACAATCCTGCCTTACCGGCCTCCACGGCTCCCCGCTCCTGCCGCCGTCGCGGGATCACTCCCCTCGGTGATTCCTCTGTACAGCGCCGTGCGCGCCCACGCCCTCCTGCACGCACACCTGCACCATCCACTGCCTCGGTTCACGCGCGTACACGAGTTACGGAGCACGCTCAGTCTGCACACTCTTCTTCCCGTCCCCCGGACCTCAGGCTCCGCCCCCGCACACTGCACGAGCATACTCAGGTTACCAACAAGACTCACCTGGCCTGTTATGCCTGCACCAATCTGCAGTGTCTCCCTGTAGCTCTTCCTGTCCCGCCTCCGTTCCTAATTGGATCTTCCTGCTTTATCTTGCTCCTCTCTGCTCTCAGTCTTTGCTCGACATAGTCTCTGTATGGAAGTACTTCTGGATTCTCTCAGTGTTTTCACAGGTTCTGACGCGGCTTGTACGACTCCCCCTCTGGTCTCGATCTCGGCACTCCTTGGACAACGCTCACTCGGTAACCCCTTGAACACGGTTGGACTACGACCTATCTCCACTCCACTCTATGACCTTGGCAGGCATCATCACTCTATCTCTAACAACGGTACCGCAAGGGTTTATTTCTACCTTACTCACACCGGCCTGGCAACGCTTCTACCACCTCCGGACACGCTCCCTTGCTGCGCGTTTGCATGTATTACCACTTCCTCCCTCTCAGCTCAGGGACGGGGTCTGGTCTGCGGCAGCACCGGCTTAACATTATGTCGAGCCCACAAGCGCAGACCAGACGAACTACAGCAGTTTTCTCTCTAATCTCTTCAGCAAAACCAGCCATGGCGGATCAAATTGTGGCCTTACACGCCAGGTCCAGTATCTCAGACGTTACCGACCGACCCGCAGATATTACCGACACCACCACTAAAAAACTCCGCAAGCGCAGTTAGCAGCGCAGATGTATAGGATTCCTCCCCCCAGCCTATGCAGATGAACCGCAAGATGTAGGGTTTCCTAAACCAGTGTGAGGTGCAGTTTGAAATTGGCCCCCATCTCTACAATACTGATCGAAAGAAGGTAGCCTACATTTACAACCTCCTCACTGGCACGCCCTGGCTGTGGGCTTCCCCGTTTGGGAGCGACGTTCTGTACCTTACCCAAGATTATCCGGCATTTAAAGCTGAGTTTCAACGGTATTCGTCCCCCCGCTCGTGCGGGAGATGCATCTGTTTCTCTCCTCCAGATCACCAGGACGGCGGATAGGATACAGTGGGTGATGTTGGAATTCCGGACTCTAGCGCCGAGACTAACTGGGGACAAGAGCTCTCGTCTCCGTATTCTGACAAGGCCTGGCAGATCCCATCAAGGCGAACTCTCTCGCCAATCCAGGTGGATCAACTAGAGGTCCTGATTGATTTGGGCGTCCGATGGATCAACCCTCCAGGTACGCCGCTCAGAGCGTCAGCGCACTCGCTTCCATAACTTTCAAGTTCCGTTTCTCCAGTTACTCAGCAGCACTCCTGCTCCCCAAGTGCTACCACACCTACTTCGTCCTGCACGGAGTTGCCAGAGCCAATATCAATTAGGGTACAACGCATCCGCACAACCGATACGGCAGTTACGCCACGCGGGGGATTGTGTTTCTACTGCGGTCCATGGAACATCTGGTTCAGGAGTTTCCACTGGTCCGAATGGGAACACCCGTGAGTACAGAGGGCTCTCTCTGGGTGTAATGTCTCCATGTCCCCTTCATAAAGATGAACTCCTAAGAAACTTACATTTCCATTCTTTCTTTCAGGTGATAAATTCAGACTCTACCGCCGCTTTCATTGACTCAGGAGATGGAGGAAACTTCGTGGATCTTGAATTCACCAGGGGTAAACCGCATTAACCACTATGAGAAAGAAGGTTCCCATCGCACACTCGGTACGATGGACGTCCTCTTACCCTGGTCCACATCTCTTAGAGAGCGGCTCCCTTGCTTCTGTCTTCACATCTGCACAGGAGACCTGTTCTTGATCCATTCACGCTCCTGGGATACCCATCACCCTTGGTCTTCCGGGCTACAGCTTATCAATCCTCTCATTGACTGGACTTCTCCACTCCCATTTCCTGAAGGCCGAGAGTCACGGCGAGACTCATCAACTGCTTGCCATACCTCTGTCCCGAATTATTCTACCTCCTTATCATCATTCCGGGACGTTTTCAATAAGGTACGTCAGACCTCTTGCCGCCACACAGGTACTTACGATTGTCCAATCGATCTAGTTCCTGGTTACTCCCTACCCAATTCCAAGACTACCCCTTGTCGTTACAGAATCTCACGCTAATGAGATATATCCAGGAGAATCTCAAGAAAGGCTTATTCATCACTCCAATTCCCAGCAGGGGCTGGGTTTTTCTTCGTCAAGAAAAGACCGGGTCGTTGAGGCCTTGCATCGACTACAGGGGTTTTAAAACCAGATAACTATTAAAAATCGTTACCTCACTTCCCCTTATTACCGAACTGTTCGTAAATTACAGGGGCCAAGATTTTTTCAAGTTGGATCTGCGTGGTGCCTATAACCTGTCGCATCAGGAAGGGATGAAGGGAAGACGCCTTCAACACGCGTATTGGACACTACGAATATCTGGTAATGCCTTTCGGCGTATGTAATCTCCCGCTGTCTTCCAGATTTTCATCACGCGTCTTTCGTAGGGTACTCAATATTTTTGTTTTGTATACTTGGATGATTCCTGTTTTTTCCAAAGATCTCCAGGACCACATACGCCACACCTCCTACGTCCTTTCCCGTCTCCGGAAAACCATTTGTATCCCAAACTGGAAAGTGCACCTTTCATACGACCTTACTCCACTCCGTTCCTGTGTACATCATTTCCGATGAGGGTTTATTGGACTCCGGTAAACTTCAAGTTACCCGCGCCTGTCCACTTGCGCTCAAAGCAAGACTCTCCGTCAAAGCCTCATGTTTCTGTTACCCCCCTTCCAGTTCCCGACCGCCCCTGGTCCCACATTTCGATGGACTTCATCGTGTGTTTGCCCAGGTCCGAGAAATGAACACTATCTTGGTGGTCGTGGACAGGTTCTCAAAGATGTCCCATTCATTCCACCTTAAAGGATTACCCACCTCCCCCACCCTTGCTGATATCTTTACGGAGCAGATTCCGGATTCATGGGATCCCTTCGTCCTTTGTTTCTGACAGAGGTTCTCAGTTGTATCCAAATTTTGGAGAGCTTTCACGAAGAGATTGGCATCATCCTCAGTCCAATGGACAACGGAGAGGAATCAATCAATCCTGGAGAGTACCTGAGATGTTCATATCCGATTTCCAGGATGATTGGGCTCAACTCCTCTCTTGGGCAGAGTATGCCGTCAATTCTGTCAAAAACGAGTCCACCCGGAGTCCCCTTCTTATAAATTATGGTTCCACCCTCCGTCTTCCCATCCCCAACATTCCTCTGGAGTACCACCGTTGATGAATCATTTCTTCCCTCCAAACCGCATGTTCCAGGATTCAGTCTTATCCTTCTCAACTCCTCCCCCGCATGCGAAACTAACAGGCCGATCGCATCGTCGTTCGGTGTCCCCATTTACAAACCAGGGTATTTGGTATGGCTCTCCTCTACGAAATCCACCTCAAGGTACCATCTCCTAAACTGGCACCCAAGTTCCTTGGTCCTTTCCCTATTTGTGACAATCAATCCTGTGGCATTCCGGCTCCAACTACCACCCAGTATGAAGATTCCAAATGTCTTTCATGTGTCCCTCTTAAAACCATTTATCTCCAGTCACTTCTTTCGGATCAGACTCGTAAAACCGGATCCCATTACTGTACAAATAACAGGAATACGAGGTTCACTCTCTTTTGGATTCTCGCCTATCCAGGGGTCAGCTCCGTTCTTGGTGCAGTGGAAGGGCTTGGGGCCCGAAGAGAGATCCTGGGTTCCTTCAAAGGACATCATGCCCCGGCTCTCTTAAGTCCTTCGGAAAAAGTTTCCAGAGAAAACCGTTCTTGACCGTCCTGAGGCCGTTCCTGAGAGGGGGGTACTGTCAGGAATGGCGTTTCTCCTGCTCTGCTCCTCACACAGA
Organism: Ascaphus truei; assembly: GCA_036426205.1. NCBI lineage: Eukaryota > Metazoa > Chordata > Amphibia > Anura > Ascaphidae > Ascaphus > Ascaphus truei. Next base: position 5,154 of record WSYH01000742.1, read on the forward strand.
GCAACTCCCTACCCCGCAGGGAGAGCGCGCGCCCTGAGAACACACAAAACAATCCTGCCTTACGGCCTCCACTCTTCCTGCCCTGCCGCCGTCGCGGGATCACCCCCCGGTGATTCACTCTGTACAGCGCCGCGTGCGCCCCCCTCCTCTGCACTCAACCCGCAACCATCCACTGGCTTGGTTCACTCGCACCGTAGTTAGGAGCACCTCAGTCTCACACTCTCTTCCCGGCCCCGGACCTCAGGCTCCGCCCCGCACACGCACAGGCATACTCAGGTTACCAACAAGACTCACCTGGCCTGTTATGCCCTGCACCAATCTGCAGTGTCTCCCTGTAGCTCTTCTCTGTCCTGCCTGCGTTCCTAATGGGTCTTCCTGCTTTATCTAGTCCTCCTCTTGCTCTCAGTCTTTGCTCGACATAGTCTCTGTATGGAAGTATTCTGGATTCTCTCAGTTGTTTCACAGGTTCGACGCGGCTTGTACGACTACCCCCACCCCCTCTGGCTCTCATCTCGGCCCTCTGGACAACGTACTTCTGGTAACCCTTGAACACGGCTTGGACTACGACCTATCTCCACTCTCCACTCCCTGACCTCAGCACAGGCATTCATCATCTATCTCTACAACCGGTACCGGCAAAGTATTGTCTACCTTACTACACCCTGGCCTAGCAACGCTTCATACCACACTCCGGACAACGCGTCCCTTTGCTGCGGGTGCGTGTATTAACCACTTCCCCTTCAGCTCATGGATGGGTCTGGTCTGCGGGCGTAACAGTTAGTGAGAGGATCCGGGATGTTTAAGGGAGAGTGTAGTGTGCAGGGGATCAGTGACCCCCTGATAGGACAGGCTACCCCGTAGCCCCTAGGAGTGTTCCTCAAGTCACCAAAGGTTTGCGGTGCTGCAGAGACGGCCATAGTGGTAGGCGAGCTCACCCTTACTGCGTAGACAGCTAGGGACAAAGGGACAGCGTGCGGAGCAGGCTTGCTGGCGATGTCGCTGGACCAGAAGGCTGGACATTGAGACCCAGGAGGCAGACCGCTAATTCATCGGACCCTGCCTAGGTGTGAGTGTGCAGTTCTTCAGTGTCACGGCTGGCAGTGCTGTGAGTGCTGACAAGTAGGCACATGTGTTGTGTGCAGCACGGTTTGAGGCTTGTACCCGTTAAGTGCAGTGGGTGCTGCAGGTCGGTGTGAGTCAGTGGTTGCTGCAGTACGCGGTTTGATCCTGGGTAAGTCTCACGGGATCCTGGGAATTGTATGCGGCTGTGCTAATTAAATGTTTAAGTGTTACCCCAGGCTCCCAGCTAGTGGAGGCTCAGATCTCCTGGAGCCACAGATTGTATACAGTGACCAATAGTCTCTTTGGGGAGAATCAGAAAAAGGGCTACAATACTTACGTGTTAGTTACACTTGGTGCCCTTTTGCGTTCTCTGTTTTTTCCATGTACATGATAGCTATTGGTGGTTGCTGGCACAACGAGGCCAGAAGTTGCTAACCAGCGTTGGATAGCAGCAATTCGGTGTCCGCTCGTAAACATCTCCTTGATTCGCATACAAACGAATAGAAACCCTCTATAAGCGCTAACCTACACTAAAAAAATTGTGTAAAATTAAGTGAATAATAATAATAATAATTATCAACCATATAGTGAAAAGTGGTAGAAAAGCAGCCCAGGGGAACAACAAATGACAGATCATTCCAAATCTGATAAAACAATATACAAACACAAAATAAGTGTCCCCGGCGCTAACGTGATCAGTACAAGATAACGTGATCCGACAAAGACAGTCTGTGATGCAGGGCTTCTTCAGGATGGGTTGATGGACTGGTGGTAAAAGTTCCAGATGGGAAGGGTGTCCTTAATGTGAAGTCCTCACTGGTTCTGAAATAACAGAAACAAAGGGCACACCAATTGCGCAGTAACGTAACAGCAACACGTCCCTGTCTAGAACTACAGAGCCCTACTTACAGAATAAAAACTTGCAAATCCAGGGGAGAGAATCTGTACACACTTCCCGACTACACACGACTTCCCTCGGACCCCTCGTGGTCTGGCTTGCGGAACCTTCCCTCAATTGGCGATGATGCTCGTGGAAGTTAACGATGCAGCACCCCCATGGGTAAGTAAATGTAAGGGGGTGAGTTGCAAAACTCACGGATGCCGTCCGCAACTTGATAGTACCCCAGCCCGCAACGGAGAGACTCACTGAACGCGACACCCGCTACCAGCAAGTCGGGGGACGTCAGCGATACAGGAAGCTCTCCTGGCGTCAGGAACTACGGATGCCGGATCAGCTCAAATCACTAAGCTCCTCCTCCCTACGCGTTTCATGACTCTACGTCACTTCCTCAGGGGGTATCGGAGCTTAGTTACTAAGGCATTTAAATACAGGCCCAAGTGGAAAGGCCTTCCTACAAAGGGGAGGTACCTATGATTGAATGGCAGCTAATGTTGCATACATAAGTCAGCGATCTAATAACAGAAGGCTGATGGGGTCAATTATGTATCAATAGGTAAACTAAACCAAACAGGCTAAATACCAAATAAAATACATTAAAAATGATAAAAAATTGATAATAAAAAATGTCAAATATATACTGGAAATAAACATATCAGACAATTTATACATATGCAATAAACTTTCAAGAATCTTTCAAAAAGGCTGCTAGATCGAATTCAATGTTGAGACCCATGGGGGACAAAGTTTTTAACACATAAATCCAGTAGCTTTCGCGTTTGGAAACTGTGTTTAACCTGTTGCATTGGATGTAAAAAAGTAGAAAGAGTAAAACATTCAAATCCAATATCACAGGGGCAAGTTTTGATATTAGTACCTTTATTAATTGTAGGACCAATTTCTGTGTGTATCTATTAGAATGTCTGTGCGGGCTACAATATGTAGGCCGCACTGGGAGGCCCCTCAAGTGACGGTTCGCCGGACATGTTTATAACATTAAGAGTGTCTCACAGTGTCTCTAATCATTTTAATCTACATCATGGTCAAAATCCTGAAGGTTTGTTATGCATGGGAATTGATAATCCTAAGAGCTGTTGGCGTGGCGTGGAGGGCACAGGTTAAACACAGTCTGTTTGGTTCAGTTTACCTATTGATACATAATTAACCCCATCAGCCATTGCGGGCTGGGGTACTATCAAGTTGCGGACGGCATCCGTGAGTTTTGCAACTCACCCCCTTACATTTCCTTACCCATGGGGGTGCTGCATTGTTAACATCCACGAGCATCATCGCCAATTGTGGGAAGGTTCCGCAAGCCAGACTACGTGGAGTCCGTGGGAAGTCGTGTGTAGTCGGGAAGTGTGTACAGATTCTCTCCCCTGTATTTGCAAGTTTTTATTCTGTAAGTAGGGCTCTGTAGTTCTAGACAGGGACGAGTTGCTGTTACGTTACTGCGCAATTGGTGTGCCCTTTGTTTCTGTTATTTCAGAACCAGTGAGGACTTCACATTAAGGACACCCTTCCCATCTGGAACTTTTACCAACCAGTCCATCAACCCATCCAGAAGAAGCCCTGCATCACAGACTGTCTTTGTCGGATCACGGTATCTTGGACTGATCACATTAGCGCCAGGGACACTTATTTTGTGTTTGTATTTCCTTGATTCGCATGCTAAGATCCTTGGAAATCTTTTTAACAGGCATTGCTGCGAGTTGAAAGAAATACAAACACAAGAATGTATATTCGATGTTTAGTCGATGTGTATTCAATGTGCAGTGAATCCACAAAATGGATGGTGTATTTATACGGTAATGACCCACATTAGACACCTGTACCTCGCCGCCATGCATAAAAGGTTACACACTTTGCATAGCCCACCACTCGATGATCTTTATCTGAACTTGCCTTTGTCCAGATACTGCATTGTGCCATCTGCTTCCATGGATCAACCCCGATTCTACGGACACAGGAACACACTCGCCTCTGCCATGCCTGTCATGCAGAAAAAGCGAAAGGCGGTTGCTGTTTCCACAACAAGGCAAAAGCAGCAGGCTAAGGCCAATAAAGAAAACCTTCTGCTGACCCCAAAGGCTAAGGGTTTTCATAGACGTCAGCCTTATTATGTCAAGAAGAAATACGGTGATGTACTCTCGACGCAAAACGATTGGCAGCCAACCCATCGAATCCGCAGACCACCTCCTCCCATACGCTTTGACGACTCTGCCACCACTGTCCCGGAAATATTCAGCCCGTCTTCTCCACCCCTCATCCTCGACGCTGTCGCCGCCCTCCCGGAAACCCACAGGCCATCTTCTCCAGTTCTATCCAACGACGCTGCCGCTGGTGCCTCTGAAATCCATGGGTCACTTTCTCCATCCCTCTTTGACGACGCTGCCGCTTCTCTTCTACCGGATATCCACAGGTCACCTCCTCCACCCTTCTTCGACGATGCTGCCGCTTCTCTCCATGGAACCCCCATCTCATCCTCCGTTGCACCCATCCACCCAGATGTCCACACGCCATGCACAAGAAGCAGCTCGTTAGACCGAATGCTGAATGGGATGTGTGGATATGCCCGGGAACTCTATTTTGCTGGCAAAGATAGATCTGCTTCTGGAGACAATGCTAAATGTGGAGCAACGGATGCTATATATAGATCAACGGATGCTAGATATGGATCAACGGATGCAACATATGGATCAACGGATGGATCGACAGATGGAGAAGATAGAGGCTGACATAGTGGGTATACATCATTTGCTCGGTGTTCATGACCCTGTTTCCCCGACGCCGGAGCAGGAGGGTGACATGGCTGTGATGAATGGGAGCATCGACCCCCTTCCTTCACCAAGCGCACCCCCTCCACCAGAAGATGTAGTGTAAATGTATGCCGTTGAGGAGGACATGACAACCCTGTTAAAACCACGCCAGGAGACAACACGGCGACCAAGACCAGAGGAAAGCTTCCTCCCAGACAACCTACCATCGCCCGACGCCTCAAGCACACCCGCTCCCAGAAGACCCACATTCGCTCGCACCGACATCACCCTGTGCGATCTGCCACCGGCGCTCAGTGAGAAGTATAGGGTGATGAGTGCTGGTGCACCCCACAAGTATGCCTTGTTACTTTTTAAGTACCATGTGCCCTACTCATTGTACTGCGACTGGGCCTTCAGAGTGAACTTTGAAGGAAATCACGTAAAAAAGGCGCTTCCTCCCATTTAAGAAAGACCATTCTGGATGAAATGTGGCGCTATTATAAAATTACAGAACCTGTAATGAAAGGCGTTCGAGACTGCATTAATGGCGTTTTGCGCCATGCAACGAATCGGCCATGGACGGACAATGTGGTGGACTCTCTGGTTTAATCACGGGTACTGTAAGACCATACTGTTGTGCTGAACTGTACTGTACATGTTTTGACCTGCTGTACTTAAATAAAGGAGATGTTGTTATGTGTTTTGACTTGTATTTATACAGAAATGTTTTATCTTGCTGTACACACACAGGACCTGCACAATTTCAAGCCCGGAGGTCCACAAACAGACCCGGTTTTCAATGTTGTCCTGAAAACCGGGCCTGTTTGCTGCCCTCGAGGACTATAGTGGTGCAGGCCTGACTGACTGTTTTGCACACCATCCCACTGTACTGTAAATGTTTCTTTAATAATGGAGATGTTGCGTTTTGTAAACTGTATTTTATGAATAAAGTTTTTTTTTAATCACAGGTAAGACCATACTCTTGTACGGTACTGTACATGTTTTGACCTGCTGTACTGTATTTAAATAAAGGGGATGTTGTGTGTTTTACTGTAACTGGTATTAATAAAAAAATGTTTGTAAGTTTTAACTTGCATTTTTACAGAAATGTTTTAACTTGCTGTACACACACACAGGACCTGCACAATTCCACTACCTGAGGGCCGCAAACAGGCACGGTTTTTCAAAGGTTACCCTGAAAACCCGGCCTGTTTACTGCCCTCGAGGACTGTACTGGTGCAGGCTTGACTGACTGTTTTGCACACCATCCCACTGTATTCTATGTTTTGACATGCCGTTCTTTAATAAAGGAGATGTTGCGTTTTGTATATTTTGTGAATAAAGAATTTGTTTTTATAACATGTGACTGTAAACCATACTGACTGACTGTAAATGTTTTTACTTTCTATACATAAATGTTTTCACTAGCAGTAAACCATATACCTGTTGATGTTTTGAATTGCTGTGCACTTAAAATGTTTCTACATTGTACAATATTTGTAAATAAATGTTTTATTGTACTTACTACACCAATAAAAGAACATGTTGATTTGTTTTACATTGTTCCATTTGCTCCTTTGCTACTGTAACAAAATACAGTGTTTCTAGAATGTTGAGGCATACTGCACTGTATACTGTAGGCATGCTCAGTATAAGAGTATAAAAAAAAATAGAAGACACAAACTGTACTGTACTGTATGTACTGGCACTGTATACTGTAGAAGACACATAATGTATGTGATACATGTAGAATAAATGCATAGTTTTATTTTTTCGGGTTTATTACACAGTATACTGTAATGTATATAAAAAAGTATTGTACAGTATACTGTATGGCAGGAAAACATCAGCATACTGTTTCAGGTACAGTATTACAGTATTCTATCCTAATCAATAACTACGGCCGCTAAACTGTAGACTCCGGTACGTGGGTTTTTAAATCTGATTCAGCAGGCATTGTTACACAAAGCGATATTATCCATCGAAATCCTTCCATTAGCCTCCAGGGCATCTCCTGTTCACATGCGCATGCGCCTACCGTCGATGTAATGACACGCATACTGTATGCGTTTCAAGAAGGTTCCAATGCGCATGCGCCTAGCGTTCCACCAATACAGTAGTTCAGTATCTGCAGTACAGTACTGTAGAAGCCACTCAGCCAATAATATTGCTTATAGGAGAATCGCTTGACTTTTGAATCGCACCGATATTGATACTGTATTGTCAAAATAAAAAAAACACAGAAAATAATATGGCAACAATACTCACCATAGAATTTCCCATTCAGCTGGTGCAAAATACAGTGTTTCTAGAATGTACACTACTGTCCAGGCATACGGTACTGTATACTGTAGGCATGCTCAGTATAAGAGTATTAAAAAAAATAGAGGACACATACTGTACTGTATGTACTGGCACTGTATAGAAGACAAATACTGTATGTACAGTACTGTAATACATGTAGAATAATGTATGAATAAAGTTTTTTTTTAATCAAAAAAAACTTTTTTTTAAAACGTTTTTTAAAAAAAACTATAAATGCATAGTTTTTATTTTTTCGGGTTTATTACACAGTATACAGTATATAAAAAAGTTTTGTATACTGTACGGCCGGAAAACATCAGCATACTGTTTCAGGTACAGTATATATATTGATCGAAATTGCACACGAAATCCGGCTCAGGCTTTCTGAATAGACAGCAAGGGTTGTCATTGATGGTGGGACTGTTATTGGAAGCCGGTGCTGGTGCTGGTGCATTGCTTGGCAGCGACTGTTGTTTCTTAGTTGGTTTTAACACGACCTTTCGCCTTTTGCCGTCTGCACGATCATAGATACAGGAAAAAGCCGGTGATACACACCAATACCCTCCAACAAATTGTGGCTCAATACGATAAAAACAGGGATCTCTACATAACCTTTTCCTTATTGCACGCTTCCACGTATGAGGAGCTGCCGAAAATTTGTAAAAGTCATAGTTTTCAATAAAATACTGATAAATTTGAACAACTGTTGCCATCTTATAATCTGTTGCATTAATCGGGGCCCATATCAAATACACGTAACTTCTGTCGGGTTTTTGGAAAACGGCCTGCACTTGAACACTCATGGCAACGGCTCTCTGGAGAATACTGTAACAGAAACTGGTCTTTGTCTTTCTTTAATATGAAAAGCCTAAATTGATACATTTTTGCAACCTATTCCTTCAGTCTCAAGACCAATTTACAATAGCACACTGTGGTATCTTTTTTACACGAAACACCTGCAAATCGACACATTACTGAAGCGCATGCGCATTACAATTCATGAATATCTGCCATCTGGCGGACACGCGAAGAATTGCAACCTATTAAATCCGAACCATTCTCAATAAAAGCATCAACCGCGTGTCAACCGCGCGTCAACCGCGCATGACCCGCGCATAACCCGTGGCTGAGAACGCAAAATGAATGCGGCATGCTCCCGGTGAAGTGCGTCGCATTCCAGGAAAAAGCCAGGGAAAAAACGGCGATGTGTTAGAATAAAATGAGCCGCAGCAGTAACTACACATGTGAGGTAATTCCTGTAGTGTCTAGTCAATGTTCCTTACTAACCACAAATCCTTTTTTTTTTAATTGTACGTTAATTTGTATATATTATATTTGGTTTCTAGTGTGGTTAATAATCAATTATTGGTAGGTTTAAATTGTGGCAATGTGTATGTACATTTGATTTCTCATTGTTGATATATCCACACCAATTCTATGATTATCTAATTCAATGATTGACTGGGGACTATTTAAACCCGCCTTCCGTGTCTATTGGGTAACTCCTGATGAAGTCACGTGATCGTGACGAAACGCATTGGGATGCTAGTTGCTGACATCACCACGCAGAGGAGTAATGGGAAGTGACTGTGACGATCCAGCGTGTCTCTAAGCTATATGCTGACATCCAGCTGATTTCTAACAAGCTGCATGCCGTGAGGCTACAGGAACACCTACAGGAACGGCTACACCTTACTGTTGATAAGAGTAGGTGACTACGGTGACAAGGCTCCCCCATATCCAGTTATAGGATCCCAGTCCTCCCACTCCCATGGTGAAAATTTTTCAAGCACTGAGTGTTACGGTAAGGGGTTACCAGTTATAACATGTATTAAAATATGTTTTATATTGTTTATTGTATTTTAAATTTATGGAAGACTTAGCTAATATTTTGGTAGTTTTGACTAATAGAGAGGAGATAAAGATCTTTGACGATGAAGAGGTCAACAGAATTGTGTTTAAATCAACCCCAGAGGAGGCCTTTGGCCCCGATAGACCCATTGATTACATCAAGGATCTAGAAAGGTTGAAAACGAAACAAATAGAGTTATACTCACACTGTAAGACAGTCACAGAATATTACAAGCAAAAATTAATACCTAGAGGTTTCAGAATCAGAAACCGTCCAACAATAGGGAATGACAAGAGTGCCTTTTGTGAAAATTGGTCCAAAATCCGAAACAAAGCCTCTTTAGATATTATCCTTTTGGTAATAGAAGAGGTTGGTTTTCAATTAAATAAAATATTCTCAAAATTGAGGTAATCATAGAGCATACTCATCAGAATGATTTCACAGTCTAATAATTAGAAGAGCTGAAAACTAAATTACAGAAATTTAAGGAGGACTGGATCCACTTTAAAAAACAAAAATGTTAAAAGTCATTCATGATTATAAAGAAAATTCAGTTTATCATTGGAAGAAACAGGGCAGACGTTGGACTTTCCAAACAAGTTCTAAACCATCAAATAGAAGGGAAGCAGCGCCCTCTAGTGATTCCAACACAGACTCATCGGCAGACGGTGCACAATTTCAAACCCCTAAAGGAACTTTTTTAGGGAAAGGAAAAACTGGTCCCACAAAAAAACAGAACCGGAAAACAAGGAGAATCAAGGGGAAATCCAAGAGCGCCATCGGTCCTTCGGTCACATCAACCATAAGTATGCACAATTTGGTTACTAACTCACTAAGAACACGAATTGACTAATATGGAAATTGCAACATCTTTTGTTCCTACCACCTTACTGAACAGGTTTGACATAGAGGTGGCAGTATTCAGATTAGAAAGAAACCTTAACCTTAAATCTTTGTTTTCCAATAGTGCTATGGTGGCGTAGGAGCAGCAGCAGCAGCAGCAGCAACAAACACAGGTAACAGATAAGTGTAAATTAAAATCTAAATTTATAGCGCCTTTCAAAAAATCCAGCTGTTATTGTTTTCATGAATTGGGTCAAAAGTGATGTGAAAAACTATTTCACAACACAACACACCACACACTCCAATTTAACATTAAACAAAAAATAAGCTATACAAAAGTTGACAGAAAATAAAAATATTATTTTCAAAACAGCAGACAAGGGAGGTGCTTTTGTGCTCCAGAATTACAGCCAATATAGATTAGAAGCATTAAGGCAATTATCAGATGTGACATGCTACTCCAAAATAGATTATGACCCAACACCTGGTTATCAATTAGAAATAAAGGGCATTCTACAATTGGGCCTGAATAATCTTTGTTTAAATTAAAAATAGGTAGATTTCTTAAGTATGCAAAATCCAAGAAGACCCATATTATATCTTTTACCAAAGATTAACAAATCCCTTCATAACGCTATAGGCAGACCTATTATTTAAACCATAAATTCAATTAACCAAACATTAGCTGTATAGGTGGACACATTCCTTCAACCAGTGGTTTTAAAAGGACAATCATACATCAAAGACACATTTGATTTCCTCAAAAAAATTAGAGCAATGCCTATTACAAATAAAAACACCTTACTTGTCAAAATGGATGTAATCCCTTGCCCTGGTCCTCCACCATCGGAAGTTACCTCTGGGAGGGGGAATTCTGTCAGACCAGTTCATTGGCGCCTGGCAAGAACCTAGTTCTGTCCTCATGGATGCAGTACTACTAATGCCCACCAGGCTGAAGACATTAGAGAAGGCAACAAGTCCCGGATGCATTGTGACTCAGGCCTCAAATCCTATTTAAAATCTAGGAAGTTGCTCTCTTTCCCCTGTAACTCAGTTCCTGTTTTGCCCACACTTCTGTACCTGCCGCCTCTTAAGCTAAGTATTGCATTACCTGTGTATGACCTCCGGATTTCTCTTGACTTTGTTTCTGTCTTAACTCTCTAACTAAATAGAGCCATTTTTTGCCAGTCTTCGCGTTTCACATAGCAGTGATAACTGAATCACACTGTAAAAACTCACCATTTCTTTTCACCAACAAACGAGATGGAGCCATAAATAAAAGCATTATTTTTTATTTTATGCACACCATTAAAACAATAGGCCTGCGGGGCTTGCTTGGTGGTCCCCTTGGGAGTCCGGGGGCCCAACAGGGGTCCCCGGGTGGTCCCGGTGGGTGTCTGGGGGCCCTTGGGTGGTTCCCGCGGTTTTCCAGGGCCCACAGTGGTCCCTGGATTGTCCCCACGGGTGTCTGGGGGTCCTTGGGTGGTCCCCGCAGGTGTCTGGGGGTCAACGGGAGGTCCCAACGGTTGTCCGTGGGCCCTCGCTGGTCACCGCTTGGGTCTGTGTGCCTCCAGGTGGTCCCCACGGGTGTCTGAGGCCTCCAGGTGGTCCCCAGATAGTCCCTGCGGGTGTCCGGGGATCCTCGGGTGGTTCCTGTGGGTGTCTTGGGGTCCTCGGGTGGTCCCCGTGGGTGTCTGGGGGCCTCCAGGTGGTCACCACAGGTGTCTGGGGGTCCTCAGGTTGTTCCCGAGGGTGTCCAGGGGTCCCGAAAGCCTGCGGTACCAATCCTGTTCCCAAATTAAAACATGTCCAATACAATGAAATAAATACAACCCCCTCCCTACCCTCCCCCATAATATATACAGTACAGAAATGGGCAAAATTACTATTATCCAAATATGGATAATAGTGCATTTGCCCATTTAAAAAAAAATTAACCAGTATAAAAAAGTAAATAAAACTTGCACTTGCCCCTGATAGCCTGCTACGATGAAGGCCATCCTCATCAACATCATCACTGTCCATGTCCTTTGTTGCCAGAAACAATACAGTAAAAAATATAATCTTATGGCCCCTAACCCCTTAATCACCATCGCGGTTAGTAACCGCTATAGTAATTAAGGAGTTAACCCACTCTCCCCCACTATCCACCCGGGAGGCCTAACCACCTTTCCCTGGCAACAACCATGACCCTCCACCCATTCAATGGTACAGTGGACACATTATGCTCATATATTATGGGCATGATTTACCACTGTAGCAAACACAAAACAGACCTAAAATAAAACACATTACATAGAAAATTAAACACATTAAAAAAGCCAATAAACCAATTGATTGGCACAGTGGGCACATATAATATGGGCATGATTTCACACTATGGCAGCCAATGGTCAACCTAAAAAATTAACACCCACCAACAATATCCGATGTAATCAAAATAATCATTAAATAAACAACAATAAACAAGTAAACACAACAATGAAAACACCAAAACAAAACCATCAATAAATATCACCTTTATTTTCAACTCGTTTATTTATTTATTTTATTTTTTGTTTCTTTTATGTGAGTATGTTGTAGAGTGTTTATTCGTTTCAGCTGAGAGTTACTATGTAGTAACATACCTTTTTGAATGATCAATTACACACAGTGCATGTTCCTCTAATCAGAGCACAAACACTGACTATACTGAGAGCCCATTGCGCATGTGCAATACTTGCCAGGTGAATTAGGATTAATTATGGACTCGTATATAACGGACAATTATGGACACAATGATAGAACCCCTGAGGAAGAAAGCAGCACGCTTTCGAAACGCGTAGGGTGGCATTTTTGGACTCCCACTGTCGCACTGTGGTGTTTCCCCACTTCCCGGACGGATCCGGTGACGAATCAGCTGTTCCAGGCAGACGTATATTCTTATACACCAGTCGAATCTGCTGTGGCCGTTCTGAATCTATTTGCACGTCCTGCAACGCCAGTTGAGAGAAGCTCCACTCACACACGCCGGCGGGCGTGTGCTACGCTCTATCTACAGACCGGATCGGTTGCAGTAGCTGTCTGAGCAGCAGAGAGGGGATACTCTCAGATTTATCCACCGCCTGTTTACATCTACCGTCCGGTGAGTGGGTAGTTCACCCATTGCAGCAGTGTGTCCATCGGCATTCCATTGTCCTTTTACCCAGTTTTTTATTTTTTATATGTCCTGAATATCATTATATGTATATTAAATGTTTTAAATTAGCAATCACCTTGTATCTCAGCTGATACTTATTAGTTATATAATTGTGTGTCTGTATGTAGTCCCCCCCTTTTCTGTCAAACAGTATCACGCTATGTATTGTGTTTTTCTCTTATTTTAAGCACATCACTACGTCTGGAGCCTATCCCTGTCTATCCTACTGGTTGGATATATATCCTTTTAACTACAGGCGCCTTGTTATACATATCCTTTTTTTTCTATGATTTACCACTGTAGCAAACAAAAAACAGACCTAAAATAAAACACATTACATAGAAAATTAAACACATTAAAAAAGCCAATAAACCAATTGATTGGCACAGTGGGTACATCATGCCCATATAATATGGGCATGATTTCACACTATGGCAGCCAATGGTCAACCTAAAAAATTAACACCCACCAACAATATCCGATGTAATCAAAATAATCATTAAATAAACAACAATAAACATGTAAACACAACAATGAAAACACCAAAACAAAACCATCAATAAATAAAAACAGTTCCAAATAAACACCATCATTCTAAATCAAAATACCAAAAATAATTCACTATTAAAGACAAACATCAAAAAGTAGCCATATATAATCAATAGAAAACCCCACCAAAATGTCATCATATATAATCAAAACACAAAATAAAAAGCATAAAAAATAAATAACAAAGTACCCAAATACATTTAAAGTACATAAAAGCAACCATTTGCCAAAAAAAAACATTTCTAGTCACGGTATGTATGTATGTATGTGTAGCCCTAACTACTGCATTAATATCATTTTTAATAATAGTGTGCGAGAGCAGGGGGTCTCCCGAGATAAACTGCATTGATTTCAGCCTCAGGGACCCCTTGCTTCATGAGTTACAGGCCCCGATATGGGAAACTAGTACCTCCTCCATTATTTAAATGTACCGCGTTATGTGACCCAGACATTTTAAAAATGGCGGCTTCACTGGCATCCGATGCCCCCATACCAGGGCTTGTAACTCGGGAAACAGGGTTCCCTGAGCCAGAAATCAAAGCGGTTCCGCTCATGAGATCCGCTGCTCCCACACGCTATTAAAAAAAATACATTAAAGCAACTACCCGCTAAGACAATTTCCCCCAATAAACCTTGCAATGTGTGCTACCCACCCACCCCCAGTGCTCCCAACAACCCCTATGCTCCCCTAACATACATTACATTTTTTTTAAAGCACAGGAATGTTACTATAGTCTGGCGGGGGCCCTTGGGGGTGGTTGCCGCAGGGAACAGGGGATCTTGGGTGGTCACCCCAGGTGTTCAGGGGTCCCCACTGGCTTGCGGTACCAATCCTGTGCTTTAAAAAACAAAGCAAAAAAGCAAAACAAAGGAGAAATAAATACACCCCCCTCCACCCCTCCAACACATACAATACAGTAATGTGCAACATTACTATTATCCAGATATAGATAATAGTGCATTTGCCAAATAAAAATAAAACATTTAACTGCAAAAATAAAATAAATAAAACTTGCATTCACCCCTGCAAGGCTGCCACGATGAAGGCCGTCCTCATCCTCATCACCATCCATATCCTTCGTTGCCACAAACAATGCAGTACAATCAAAAATACAATCTAATATCCCCTAACCCCTTAATCACCTTAGCGGTTGTTAACAACTATAGTAATTAAGGGGTTAACTCACCCTCTCCCACTAAATACCCAGGAGGCCTAAGCACAGTGGGTACATCATGCTCATTAATATGCAATATTGCAGCCCATATCCAAGTGGCCCTTTATAAGTGCATGACTACTGAACAACTGAATTTTAAAAGGAAGTTCAAAAGAAGTGAGGAAGAAGTGGACACCCCATCTGGCCCTGATTCCTGCATTTGAACTAGGCTGGAAAGGAGGATATCATCAATACCAGACTGCATCATTACTGCTGTGATGCTGCCTTTACCATTTATATTTGCTGTGACTTCACTTCTTCTCAAATTATGCACTTCTTTTTACCAGCCTCAGTATGTCTCTAACTCTATTCATATATCTCCATCTCTCCTTCCTTCCCCACTTCTCTTTTCACATGAACTCCTTTCTTACCTGCGTCCTCTGACACCACACAGCTATATCCCCTGCACTAAAAAACAGCCCTACAAATCATCCTCACACATCCTTTTTCTATCCATGCTTCTCCTCCTTGCTTCTGGGGATATCTCTCCCAATCCTGGTCCCTGTCTTATTCCTACATGCGCTCGTCCTCGCCTGCCAACTGCAACCTCTACTCCTTCTGGTGTCAACCTCATACCCATCCCCTGCCACCCTCCCTCCTCTCTCCCTTTCTCATGTGCTCTTTGGAATGCTCGCTCTCTCTCTAACAAGTTCCTCTCTGTGCATGACTTCTTTCTCTCTCACTCTCTGCTCCTATTTGCTATAACTGAGACCTGGCTCGCTCAGTCTGACTCTGCTCTGGAAGCTGCCCTCTCCTATGGTGGCCTTTCCTTCTCCCACACTCCGCGCACTGATGGAAGGGGTGGAGGCGTGGGGCTCCTGCTCTCCTCTCTCTGTCGTTACCGAACCCTTCCTATTCCTCCCTCTCTTACTTTTCCCTCCTTTGAGGCTCACACTGTCCAGATTTTCTCCCCTCTCCCTGTCCATGTGGCGGTCACCTATCGCCCACCTACCTCTACTCCTCCCCCTTCTGCCTTTCTCTCTCACTTTGAATCCTAGCTCTCTTTCTTCCTCTCCTCAGACTCCCCTGTTCTTCTCCTTGGGGACTTCAATTGCCACATTGATGACCCCTCTCTCCCTTGGGCTTCCCGCTTTCTTTCTCTAACCTCTTCTTTTGGCCTTCAACAGTGGACTGCAGCCAGCAACCACAAGGATGGCCACTACTTAGACCTGGTTTTCACTAAGAACTTCTCTCTCTCCGATTTCTCCATTTCCCCTTTTCCTCTCTCTGACCATCATCTCATCTCATTCTCTCTATCTCGCTTCTCCCCTTCTCCACCTCCAGCTACACCCCGGTTCTGCAGAAACCTGCGCTCTATTCACTTACCTGACTTTGAGTCCACTTTACGCTCCTCCCTCTCCTCTCTCAGCTCTGCTACAGACCCCGACAACCTGGTCAGGAACTACAACTCTGTCTTGTCCTCCTCTCTTGATCTACTGCTGCGGCCAAGTTTATTCGAGCATTTGCCCGTTCTTGGCCGCAGCAGTATCCTGGCGCGTGCCGGAGGGTGACGGGCGCGCGCCGAAGCAGCGGAAGAGCGCCCTCCGATCGGGGTGCTCTCCCTACAGCTGCTGGGTCCGCCGGGTCCCCCGGAACCCCCTGCCACCGTCCCGCGATCGCGGGACACCAGGGCTCCCTCGGGGAGCCCTGGACGCGCGTGCAGGGGGCGCAGGCTCCCGATGACGCGTGACCGTGCGTCGGTGACGCGCGGCACGCCGAGGGGCGGCCACTAGCAAGCCGGGAAATCTCCCGGCTTGCGGATCTGGCCGATGAGTAATAAAGTGTGTCGGTAGTGTACATGCCCCACTTTCTCTCTGCCGCACTCGCCCTTCTAACCCTAGACCATGGCTAAATTCCCACACACGCATGCTGCATTCCTCCACTCGTTCCTCTGAACGCCTCTGGAGGAAGTCTCACACTCTCGCAGACTTCCTTCACTACATATTTATGCTATCCTGTTTCAACTCTGCCCTCTCGCAAGCTAAACAAGCCTACTTTTCTGCACTAATCAACATGCACAAGTCTAACCCACGCCGACTGTTCTCTGTCTTTGATACTCTACTCAAACCACCCTCAGCTGCCTCTCCTTCCTCCATCTCCGCTCTGGACTTTGCTGACTATTTTAAGGAAAAGGTGGAATCCATACGTCAGAACATCCCCTCTGTTTCTTCTTCCCATCCTACACCTCTTCCTAACTCTCCTCCTACCTTCCTTGACTCTTTTTCCACTGTCTCAGAGGAGGATGTGTCGCTGTTGATCGCCACTTCTCCCTCTACCACTTGCCCTCTTGACCCCATTCCCTCCCATCTCCTAAAACCTCTTGCTCCTACTATAATCCCTACGCTCACACACATTTTTAACTCCTCCCTCTGCTCTGGAACCTTTCCATCCTCCTTCAAACATGCAACAGTCATACCATTACTCAAAAACCGCAAGCTTGACCCGACCTGTCTCCCTCCTGCCTTTTGCCTCTAAACTCCTTGAACGTCTTGTATTCTCTCGCTTGCTCCATTTTCTCAACACCTATTCTCTCCTAGACCCTCTACAATCTGGCTTCCGCACTGCTCACTCCACGGAAACAGCCCTCACTAAAATAACTGACGACCTCCATGCTGCCAAAGACAGAAGTCATTACACTCTGCTCATATTACTCGACCTTTCTGCAGCATTTGATACTATGGATCACCCTCTTCTCCTTCACATTCTCCATACTCTTGGTATTCGGAACAAAGCTCTATCCTGGATCTCATCCTACCTCTCCCATCGTACTTTCAGTGTCTCTTCTGCTAACACCTCCTCCTCCTCTATTGATCTCTCTGTGGGGGTACCCCAGGGCTCTGTCCTGGGACCTCTTCACTTTTCTCTGTACACACTCTCTCTAGGTGGCCTAATAACATCTTTTGGGTTTAAATATCACCTCTATGCTGACGACACATAAATATACTTTTCAACACCCGACCTTACACCTGCTATACAGAGCAAAGTTTCTGAATGTCTCTCTGCTATATTATCCTGGATGGCCCTCCGTCGCCTTAAACTCAACATGGCTAAAACAGAGCTCCTCATACTTCCTCCCAAACCTGGCCCTACTACCACCTTCCACATTACTGTTGGAACTACGATCATTCACCCAGTAGGCCAAGCACAATGCCTAGGGGTCACACTCGACTCCTCTCTCACATTCGCCCCTCGCATTCAAAACATTTCTAAAACTTGTCGCTTTTTCCTCCGCAATATAACAAAGATACGCCCTTTCCTCTGTTGCTCGACTGCTAAAACTCTGACTCAGGCCCTCATTCTCTCCCGTCTTGATTACTGTAACCTCCTGCTGTCCGGCCTTCCTGCCTCTCACCTGCCTCCCCTACAATCTATCCTAAATGCTGCTGCCAGAATCACTCTACTCTTTCCTAGATCTGTCTCAGCGTCTCCCCTCCTGAAATCCCTCTCCTGGCTTCCAATCAAATCCCGCATCTCACACTCCATTCTTCTCCTCACTTTTAAAGCTTTACACTCTTCTGCCCCTCCTTACATCTCAGCCCTAATTTCTCGCTATGTACCATCCCGACTTTTGCGTTCTGCTCAAGGATGTCTTCTTTCTACTCCCTTTTTATCTAAAGCCCTCTCCCGCCTTAAACCTTTTTCACTGACTGCCCCACACCTCTGGAATGCTCTTCCCCTCAGTACCCGACTAGCACCCTCTCTATCCACCTTTAAGACCCACCTTAAGACACACTTGCTTAAAGAAGCATACGAATAGCATTGTGAACATTCTGAACACATGATACATTAAGCTTGGCCCCCTGCAGACGCACTTACCAGAACTCCCTCCTACTGTCTCTGTACGTTCTCCCTACCTACCAATTAGATTGTAAGCTCCTCGGGGCAGGGACTCCTCTTCCTTAATGCTATGTTTATGTCTAAAGCACTTATTCCCATGATCTGTTATTTATATTATCTGTTATTTATTCGATTACCACATGTATTACTACTGTGAAGCGCTATGTACATTAATGGCGCTATATAAATAAAGACATACAATACAATACAATATAAATAGCATTCAAATTCAAAAACAAAGAACCAATATACATGTAAAATACATACAAGCAAGCATTTGCTAAAACAACCATTGCTTCTTACTGTATGTATGTATAGCCTTAAAGGGCCATACATAAATGCATTTGAAATGAATGTGTGAAAAAAAAATGCAATCACCAAAAGAATACAATAAAAGAAACCTGGAAAGATAAATAACATACTGTGCATTCAATTTTTTCGCTTACCTTAAGATGTCTTCACCCTCCGATTCCCATGGTCATCGCAAAGCTCTCGAACCAATCCACGATCCCAAACAGCAACAGGCCACAGGTAAAAAAAAATCCAAAGTCCTCTTCTTCTTTCTATTTCTTCATCTGTTAATTGTAATCCAATTGGTTCTTCTTCTTCTTCTTCTTCTTCTTCTTCTTCTTCTTCTTCTTCATTTTGGAGGAGGAGGTCCTCCCTCCTCGGCTTCTTGTTGTCAAATGAGACTGCACAGGCCTTTATAGGTCTGTGACGTCACATTTGTGTGAAAATGGTTCACACGCCTCTGATTGGCTGCAAAAGCCATGGTTTTTTTTTGTGACGTCGTTTAAAGGAAGTGAATCCAGCCAATCAGAATGGCTGTGCTTCCTTTCCCTTTAACATGATGTCGCCAAAATCAACATAACTGCAGTCACATGGTACTTCAACCAATCAGATTGTGGGAACTATATCCCCAATCTGATTGGTTGTAGTAGACCATGAGACAGAGTTTTTTGGGAAAAGATGTGACGTCATCCAAAGAGAGTCACATAAAGCTCTTCGGCGTGAAATGCGTTAGAGGATCCGCCAAGACTCAAATGTTATGTTTTTAATTTATAAACACTTTTTTTATGGTCACATAATCCAGCGTTTGCCGTATTTGGCTGTGCACCGTTTTTTCCACTTCGTGGATTCCTCCTGCAATTTACATATAAAGAAAAATATAGAAGAAACGGACTTTGGATTTTTTAACATGTGGCCCTTTGCTGTTTGGGATCGTGGATTGGTTTGAGAGTTTGCGATAACCACGGGAATCCGAGGGTGAAGACATCTAAAGGTAAGGAAAAAAATAGAATCTATGTTATTTTTGTTACAGGTTTTTTTGTATTTAATTTTTTTGTGATTGTATTTTTTTAACACATGAATTCCAATTGTATTTATGTATGGCCCTTTAGGGCTACAGTATACATACATTAAGAAGCAATGGTTGTTTTGGCAAATGTTTGCTTGTATGTATTTTAAATGTATATTGGTTCTTTGTTTTAAAATTTGTATGCTATGTATATTGCATAGTGATGTAGTGTTCAGGAATTTTTGCTTATTCTGGTCTTTATTTTGGATTTGATTAATTGATTGGTGGTAATTTTGTTCGGTTTACTTCTCTGTTTGTTTTTAGTTTGAGATTGTTTTGAATGGTTTGACTCTTGTTTGTGATTTTTTTTTTAGATTGACCATTGACTGGCATAATGTTAAATCATGGACAGGCAGGATGGGGGAGCAGGATACACAATATGCAAAAGAGTAAAAAAAAAAAAAAAAGTAAATAGTGCAATATTGTTTAGAACAATGATTGGTGGTGCTATAATCTCCAATGGTTATACAGTACTCACATAAGTGTGAGTATATTGGGCATATCACACTCTATATATAGGTGTGCAGGAACAGATGCAGTGTGTAGCAGATAACCTATAGATAGAGATGCTGTGTGGGTGTACTAGAGTAAAAGATAGGAGAACACCATAGCGCAGACTATATATTGTATTGTATGTCTTTATTTATATAGTGCTATTAATGTACATAGCGCTTCACAGTAGTAATACACATGGTAATCATATAAATAATAAATAATATAAAAGCAGGTCATGAGAATAAGTGCTTCAGACATAGAAGTAACATTAAGGAAGAGGAGTCCCTGTTCCGAGGAGCTTACAATCTAATTGGTAGGTAGGGAGAACGTACAGAGAGATTAGGAGGGAATTCTGGTAAGTGTGAATGCAGGGGGCCAAGTTTTATGTATCATGTGTCCAGTATTATCCACAGTGGTATTCATATGCCTCTTTAAGCAAGTGTGTCTTAAGGTGGGTCTTAAAGGTGAGAGAGGGAGCTAGTCGGGTATTGAGGGGAAGGGCATTTCAGAGGTGCGGGGCAGTCAGTGAGAAAAGTTTAAGGCGGGAACAGATACAAAGGGGGTAAAAAGGGGGTAGAAAGAAGACATCCTTGAGCAGAACACAAGAGTCGGGATGGTGCATAGCGAGAAATTAGGGCTGAGATGTAAGGAGGGGCAGAAGAGTGTGAAGCTTTAAAAGTGAGTAGGAGAATTGAGTGTGAGATGCAGGATTTGATAGGAAGCCAGAAGAGGGATTTCAGGAGGGGAGACGCAGAGACAGATTTAGGAAAGAGTAGAGCAATTCTGGCAGCAGCGTTTAGGATAGATTGTTGTGACGGTTCAGGGGATTCCTTCCCCTTCATGTGTCCCTGATGTCTCACGCTCACCTACCCTCTCTGTCCCTTCCCCTGCCAGCCTCCCATCTTGTACCCACTCCTGTCCCTTTCCGGCAGCCTCTGACGCCGTTCCTGCACCACGGCGCGCACCCCGCAAGACTCGCGCACCCGCGCGGTTCCAGAACCCCTGCTGCGGCGTTCCCCACTCTCAGCCCCCCTCGGTATCTGCTCCCATCCCATTACCTCTGTCGGCTGTTCCCTCCATTTCTCCATCCTCCTCTGCAGGTGTCTCCGCGGCGCGGCGTTTAGCGTGTCTCGTAATGCAGTCTGTGCGCGCGCACTCTCAGATTACAGAGGGCGCGCGCACATGCTCCTCTTCTAAGGGTTTTCAGCCTCCTGACTCCTCCTCTCATGCCCTGCAAGTGATCTCCCTTACTGATTCCCCAGTCTCCTCCTCTTCTCCTCCTCACCTATCCCTGCTGTCTCCCACTTCACCTTCTGCTCCTCCTCTCTCTCCTATTGGTGTTCCCTCCTTTATAACCCCTGTCTGTCCTTTCTATCATTACTCTGCATAGCTTCTGTTATCCCTGTGTGTGCAGTCCTGTGCTTGGCTCTCCTCTGTGTTCCAGCTTGTTCCTGCTCCTGCTTATCTCTGGATCTCCCTGGTTTGACCTCTGCTTGTCCTGGATTACCCTGCTCTCTGTTGCCCTTGAACCCTGCTTCCGAACTCTACCTTGCTGACCTCTGTAACCCCTGGACTCTGGCTTACGAACTTGACGACTCTGACTTCTGGATCCCTAGACTCTGGCGCACGGACATCACTATCCTTACTCTGTACTCCCAAGGCGTTGCAAGTATCACTAACTATCTTTCAACAGGCCCGGCAACGCCATACCACACTCCGGGCACGCCCTTACTGCTGTGGGTGCGTGGTAATACCCTTCCCACCTCAGTATTGGGGTCTTGCCAGGTCTGCGGGCATACAGGCGTGACATTATGCAGAGCCCAACAAATGCAGACCCCCCTGAGGTGGGTACAGGTGTTTCACTTGAGGCCTTACAATTTGTGAGCAATCAGTTGTCCACAGTCTCCCAGCAATTGGCTAACCTCTCCCTTCAGGAGACTCCCATGGCTCCTGCACCCCCAGTTGCCACAACCTATGCCAACTCTGGACCCCGTATTCCATCACCTAATCGCTACGATGGGGACCCCCTCACCTGCCGCGGTTATCTAAACCAATGCGAGGTGCAATTCGAGATGTCCCCCTCCCTGTTTCCCACTGGTCGTTCTAAGGTGGCTTACATCTACGCCTTGCTTACCGGTGACGCCCTCGCTTGGGCCTCTCCCCTCTGGGAACGTAAGAGCGAACTAACCCAAGACTATCCTAAATTCAGGCTCGAATTTCAGCAAGTATTTGATACTCCTGCATGGCGCGAGACAGCCGCATTCTCTCTCTTCCATATTTCACAGGCCCAAAGATCTGCTGCCAAGTACGTGATCGAGTTGCGTACTCTCGCCGCAGAGACCCAATGGAATGATGAGGCACTCGCCGCCGCATATTGGCACGGACTCTCAGACACCATGAAGGATGATCTTGCTACTCATGCCCGGCCTTCTTCCCTGGAGGAGTTAATTACCCTGAGCGTACGCATGGACCAGCATACTCAGGAGCGATGGCACGAGAGACACTGTTCTCGTTCTCTTCCTTCCTCTGTTGTCTCTCACAGGTCATCCACTTCACCCCTCCTGGCACTGGATGCCCTGGAGCCGATGCAAATCGGTAGCCAACAACTTCGGGTCGCGGAGAGAATGTGACACTGTCAGAAAGGACTCTGTTTCTATTGTGGTTCTTCGGAACATCGTCTTCAGAATTGTCCCCTGAAGCCGGGAAACGGGAACACCCAGTAAAGGTAGAGGGGCTTCTACTGGGTACTGTCTCTCCTTGCCCCTCTCTCCCTGAAAATCTCCCGAAGAAGTTTTTGCTTCCTTCCACTCTGGAGGGTCCTGACCTTTTCCTGCAGGTAAAAGCTTTCATTGATTCTGGATCTGGTGGTAACTTCCTGGACCACACCTTCGCCTCTGAGAATCAAATCCCTATGATCAGGAGAAAAGCACCTATTGGTCTTGAGGCCATCGACGGTCGACCGCTCCAGCCAGAAGTTATCATCTGGGAGTCCATTCCTCTCACACTGACCTTGGCCGACGGTCATAAAGAGGTAATAATTTTCGATATTTTTCATTCTCCGACTGTTCAACTTATTTTAGGATTGCCTTTGCTTCAACTTCACAATCCGCGCATTGATTGGACCGGCACCCTGCCTATCCAGTGCCCTTCTTTCGCTGACTCTGCTCCTGTGGCTCCTCCTGTTGCAGTGCTTGCCGGCCTGGATTCCGTTCCTTCCAATCTATCGATCCTGCCGACCGTGTATCATGAGTACTTGGATGTGTTCAACAAGGTACAAGCTGAGGTTCTACCACCTCATCGTCCGTACGATTGTCCTATCGATTTGATTCCTGGGACCATCCTTCCAAAGTCGAAATCATATCCTCTGTCCGTTCCTGAAACTGAGGCCATGACGTCCTACATTCAAGAAAATTTGGAAAAAGGATTCATCCGCAACATTACCTCACCTGCCGGGGCAGGCTTCTTCTTCGTGAAGAAGAAGGATGGATCACTTAGGCCATGCATTGACTTTCGCTGACTCAATAAGATCACGGTTAAGAGTCGGTATCCTCTTCCCTTAATCTCTGAACAGTTCGACCGTCTCCAGGGGGCCTCTGTCTTCTCCAAGCTCGACTTAAGAGGTGCCTATAATCTCATTTGCATAAGGGAAGGGGACAAGTGGAAAACAGCGTTTAATACGCGATAAGGACATTATGAGTACCTAGTTATGCCCTTTGGTTTATGCAATGCTCCTGCCATCTTTCAAGAGTTCATGAATGACATCTTCCGAGATGTGTTGGGGACATTTGTCATAGTATATCTGGATGACATTCTCATTTTTTCTAAAAACCTGGAGGAACACATTCAGCATACAACACTGGTGCTGTCTAGGCTCTGTTCTAACCCCCTATACGCCAAGATGGAGAAATGTTCGTTCCACCAGACCTCTACTGCCTTCCTAGGCTACATTATCTCCAGCCAAGGTTTCTCTATGGATCCAGAAAAATTAAAATCTGTTCTCGACTGGCCGCTGCCTAAATCGCTCAAAATTGTTTCTTCTATTGCTCTTCCCATCACCACTTTGGCCAAGAAAGGTGCCGATCCCACCTCCTGGTCTCCTGAAGCTATTCTTGCTTTCGAGGTGCTTAAGAAAGCTTTTGTGTCCTCACCCATCCTACGCCATCTGGATACCTCCCTTCCCTTCACTTTGGAAGTCGACGCTTTGGACGTGGGAGCTGGTGCAGTTCTCTCTCAGAGGTCTTCTCCCCAAGAAAAACTCATCTGTGGTTTTTTTTCGCGAAAATTTTCATCTGCCGAAAGAAATTATGATGTTGGTAATCGTGAACTTTTGGCCATTACATTGGTTTTCCTGGAATGGAGGCATCTTTTAGAAGGCGCCAAGGAACCTGTTTCTATCCTCACCGACCACAAAAATTTGCTGTGTATCGAGGGAGCCCGACGGTTGGGATCTCGCCAAGCTCGGTGGTCTCTCTTCTTCTCCCGCTTTAACTATACGATTTCATTCATTCCTGGTACCAAAAATGTCAAAGCGAACGCTCTCTCTCGCCAGTTCGCCATGGAAACTGAATCTAATGAAACCACGGAACCTATTCTTCCTGCCAAATGCATAATCTCCGCTAACAATTTTGATGTGTTGGACGAAATCAACAAAGCCCAGGCTCATATTCCCAGCAGGTTCAGGGTACCAGATGGGCGCTTATACGCAGCTCCACGGTTTCGCCACAAGATTCTACTTTGGGGTCATTCCTCTAGATCTGCCGGTCATCCAGGCTTCAAAAGAACAGTGGACCTTATTTTGGTGGCCGAGGATGAAAAAAGACATTCTCGACTTTACTAGTGCCTGTCCTGTATGTGCCCAGAGTAAGATGCTCCACCACAAACCCTCTGGCCTCCTCTTGCCTCTCCCCATTCCGGAGCAACCCTGGAAATACATCTCGATGGATTTCATTGTCGAACTGCCCAATTCCAAAGGAATGAACACCATATTTGTCGTAGTAGACAGATTCACTATACATTCACACTTTATTCCCCTCAAGGGTCTCCCCTGGGTGGACAACTGGACAACTGGGTGGACCTGTTACCATGGGTCGAATTTGCAATCAACTGTCTCAAAAATGAGTCTACCCAGGAGTTTCCCTTTTTCATTAATTTCGGCTTTCACCCCAGCAGTCTTCCTCTCTCTTCTCCCCCTTCTGGCGTTCCTGCAGCCGACTCTCATGTTACGACCCTACAGAACTCTTGGAAAAGGATCCTCAAATCCTTACAATCTGCTGTTGCCAAACAAAAAACCAAGGCGTATCGTCATCGCCAACCAGGTCCTTCTTATCAAGCCTGGTGACAGAGTATGGTTGTCTTCGAAGAACATCAGGCTTAAAACTCCATCTCCTAAACTGTCACCAAGATTTCTGGGCCCATTCAAAATCATAGAAAAAGTCAACCCAGTCGCTTATCGTCTTGATCTTCCCCCCACCATGAGTATTCCTTCCGTGTTTCATGTCTCCCTGCTTAAACCCTTTGTACAGAGCTCGCATTTTCCGGACCCTTCCCATAAACCCAACCCAGTGTCCACCCTAGGACAACAAGAGTATGATGTCCAATCCCTCATTGATTCACGCTGGTCTAAAAAGAAGCTCCAGTTCCTCGTCCACTGGAAGGGCTATGGTCTGGAGGAGCGTTCGTGGGTACCGGCACATCACATTCATGCCCCGAAACTCCTTCAACAATTTCATCTAAAATTTCCCCAAAAACCGTGGCTGGATCGCTCGGAGATCGATCCTCAATGGGGGGGATACGGTGACAGTTCAGGGGATTCCTTCCCCTTCATGTGTCCCTGAAGTCTCACGCTCACCTACCCTCTCTGCCCCTTCCCCTGCCATCCTCCCTTCTTGTACCCACTCCTGTCCCTCTCCAGCAGCCTCTGACGCCGTTCCTGCACAACAGCGCGTGCCCCGCAAGACTCGCGCACCCACGCGGTTCCAGAACCCCTGCTGCGGCGTTCCCCACTCTCAGCCCCCCTCGGTATCTACTCCCATCCCCTTACCTCCAGCGGCTGTTCCCTCCGTTTCTCCATCCTCCTCTGCAGGTGTCTCCGCGGCGTGGCATTCCGCGCGTCTCATGACGCAGCCTGTGCGCGCACACTCTCAGATTACAGAGGGCACGCGCACACGCTCCTCTTCTAAGGGTTTCCAGCCTCCTGACTCCTCCTCTCATGCCCTGCAAGCGATCTCCCTTACTGATTCCCCTGTCTCCTCCTCTTCTCCTCCTCACCTATCCCTGCTGTCTCCCACTTCACCTTCTGCTCCTCCTCTCTCTCCTATTGGTGTTCCCTCCTTTATAACCCCTGTCTGTCCTTTCTATCATTACTCTGCATAGCTTCTGTTATCCCTGTGTGTGCAGTCCTGTGCTTGGCTCTCCTCTGTGTTCCAGCTTGTTCCTGCTCCTGCTTATCTCTGGATCTCCCTGGGTTGACCTTTGCTTGTCCTGGATTACCCTGCTCTCTGTTGCCCTTGAACCCTGCTTCCGAACTCTACCTTGCTGACCTCTGTAACCCCTGGACTTTGGCTTATGAACTTGACGACTCTGACTTCTGGATCCCTGGACTCTGGCGCACGGACATCACTATCCTTACTCTGTACTCCCAAGGCGTTGCAAGTATCACTAACTATCTTTCAACAGGCCCGGCAACGCCATACCAGACTCCGGGCACGCCCTCACTTATGTGAGTACTGTATAACCATTGGAGATTATAGCACCATCAATCGTTGTTCTAAGCTATATTGCAATATATACTTTTTTTTTTACTCTTTTGCATATTGTGTATCCCACTCCCTCATCCTGCCTGTCCACTATACCCTAAGAAGTAAAGAAGACTTTTTCTATGTGAAGGTTGAGAGGGAGTGGCTCAGTGAGTAAAGACACTGACTGGCACTGAGAGTCTGAAGCAGGGGAGCCTGGTTTAATTCCCGGTGTCGGCTCCTTGTGACCTTGGGAAAGTCACTTTATCTCCTTGTGCCTCAGGCACCTAAACCATAGATTGTAAGCTCTACGGGGCAGGGACCTGTGCCTGCAAAATGTCTCTGTAAAGCTCTGCGTATAACTAGCAGCGCTATACAAGAACATGCTATTATTATAGGGATCACTTTTGCTCGCTTAAAATTATCATTATTTTCACTTATTTTTTATCTGTGTGATCTATCCCTGGGTTGGAGTGTCATTTCTGCATTTCTGCATTTCATCACAGGGGGTCACTGTATTCACCTTTATACCTTTAACTAAATCATCTTATATACACGGTATTAAGCATGAGTCCTTTTTTTTTTGTTTTGCATAGTGTTAAATCATGCCCATATTATATGGGCATGATGTACCCACTGTGCCATTTAATTGTTTGATTGGCATTAGTAATATGTTCATTTTGCAATGTAATGTTTTATGTGGGCCTGTTTTTTTATTCCTTCACCATTTCTTGCTATAGTGGTAAATCATGACCATATTATATGAGCATGATGTACCCACTGTACCAATGAATGGGTGAAGGGTGGGGGTTGTTGCCTGGAGATGGTGGTTAGGCCTCCTGAGTGTGTACTGTGTAGTGGGAGAGGGTGGGTTAACCCTTAATTATTATAGCAGTTAATAACTGCTAGGGTGATTAAGGGGTTAGGGGACATTAAATTGTATTTTTGATTGTACTGCATTGTTTGTGGCAATGGAGGACATGGACTGTGATGAGGATGGCCTTCATTGTTGCAGTCTGGCAGGGGTGAGAGCAAGTTTTATTTCTTTTATTTCTGTAGCTTAATGTTTTATTTGTAATGGACAAATTCACTATTATCATATCTGGATATTAGTATTTTTGATCATTAATGT
Organism: Ascaphus truei; assembly: GCA_036426205.1. Taxonomy (NCBI): domain Eukaryota; kingdom Metazoa; phylum Chordata; class Amphibia; order Anura; family Ascaphidae; genus Ascaphus; species Ascaphus truei. The sequence continues at coordinate 33,368 of WSYH01000742.1, forward strand.
ACTATATGTGTTAGTTGTCAGGGAGGGGGGGGGGTTGTATTTCTTTTAAAGTATTGCCTGTAATGTTTTTTGGTCTCATGATTGGTACCGCAGGCCTGCGGGGACCCCCGAACTCCCATGGGGATTTCCCAAGGGTCCCGGACTCCCGCAGGATCACCCAGGGACACCTGCCGGCCTGTTTTATTAATTGTGTGGTGAAAAAAATGGAAACAATGATTTTATTCATGGCTCCATTTCTTTTGCGCCATCCTTTAGCTGGTGTAAAAATCTGACGTGCTTTTAAAGTCCGATTCACTTATCACTGCTTAGTGAATCGCGCTGACTGGCAAAAAACGTCGCGTTAGCCTTTTTTTGCCTGATCGGACGTATTTATTTTGGCAGAAAAAATGCCTTTTACAGCCGATAAAGCCTGTTATCACTGCTTAGTGAATCGCGCAGCAGGAAGTCTTGGTCAAAAGCCATTTATCGTACTTAAAGGCAGTTATCACTGCTTAGTGAATCACCCCTTTTGTGGCTGTAACCCTGTCTGCTAATACTGGAAATACCTGCATATACAGTATGGTTGATCCTTTGTAAACAAAAATAATAACAATGTGGTATTAGTTTTAAAGATTATGAAAACGCTGTGAGGTTGTAGAAGCTAGGGAGTGAAAGATGTGACAAGTGTGGAAAGATGTAGAAGGTACGTGATGAAAGATGCAGAAAAGAGGAACTGATAGAAAAAGGAACATTCCAATGAGATCTAAATGATACCACAAAGGAAACAGGTCAGCTAATACATGTTCACTGAATTTCCCTACTTAATTACAAGTTATATATCAGAGAAAGAGTCAACTTTGCTATCGTAATCAATTACTACAGCACTATTTAGATGTTGATTTTTAACTTCAAAAGGCAAAAGGAAATGTATTTATAACATTAACAATGTAAAACTGTGCAGACAATATCCAAATCCATAAAAGGATTTTATGCTGTGAGTTAGTCTTCCAAATCCATCTGTGCTTTGTACCCTGAGTGTCATTATTTATATTTAAGACTTGCATGCAACATTTTCTAAAATGTAGCTGATACTGAATTAGGAAAATCATAAACACTAGGGTCTGGCCAGTAAAAGCTTCAGATAAACCAATGATATTAAATATGATAATAATAACTTGAACTATTGATAACACATTCAACTTCATTACAATAATATACATACAACAAGCTTTCATGTTAGCACCATTAAAGAAAATCATATAGCATGGTTCTAGTCTAATAGTTGAAATAGATAACACTAAAATACAAATCTACAGACAAAGAGGCCTATTCCATTAGCTTCGATAAAATCGCTGCCATCTCGAAATATTTGGCATGACCCTATCGAACGGTTTGACATTTTTGTCATCACAGTATTCAGAAAGAATCAGAAACCATTTCCACAAATCTAAAACCATGGGGTAGGAAAATGACAATACTGTATGGCGCAGCAGTGATGGTATCTCAGCCTTTTTCTAAGTTCGTCCCCATGTGATCTGGCCGCAGTCTGTAAGAGCTACAGAGAGAACCGCATCTCCCGGAACAGCTCTTACAGGCAATCGCACTGTTTTTATTTACATTTTAATAACAGAGTATTGTAGCAGGGGGTCTCCAGAGCAGAACCGCATTAATTTCAGATCTGGGGACCACCTTCTTCCTGAGCTACAGGCCCCGATATGGGTGGTACCGGCACTCCATACAGGGGCCTGTAACTTGGGAAGCAGAGGGTTCCCTAGGCTGAAATCAATGCGGTTCAGCTCCGGAGTCCCCCTGCTACAATACTCTGTGATTAAAATTAAATAATTAAAAGATTATTTACCTTAGCGGCTAGCCGCTAAGGCACTGAAGAGGTTAAACCTGAGTATCTGGTTTTTTGGGGGTACAGAGGGTGAGTGAAGGGGGTAGTTGCCCCGTGATTGGTGGTTAGGGCTGCTGAGAAGGTTGCGGGAGGCGTAAACCCCTTCACTACCATAGCAGTGGGAACCGCTTTGGTAATGAAGATTAACCAATCCCGCTATCCACCTGAGAGACCTAACCCACAAACTACCCCTTCACCCAATCTCTCTGCCACCAAGAAACATTAAAATACAACAACCCGGAGATGCATGCATGACGGCGAGGTGAATGGAGGCTTAATTGCAGAGCTCCGTTCCTACTGGCGCTAAAAGCAATTTTAATTGGCAATAAAAATGATGTGAACACACGGACACGAGCGGATTCCACAATTAGAGCACCCCAGAATGACCACGAGGTCAAAGGCTAGGAGAGGAGCCCCTGTATTTACTGACTATTTCAAAAAGAGGGAAATGGCATGAGCGGGAGGCTCCGGTGCACCCAAACACACTGATGGCACCGATTCAGAGAGTGACAAATCAGAAAATAGAAGTGATGTGAGGGATCAAGATTTGGTCACAAGAATTGACTTAAAAGAGTTTTGCACAGAGATTAAAGCATTCTTCCAAAAAGAACTGTGTGCATTAAGAAAAGATATAGACAGTTTGGGGGAAAGGACGGACACCCTCAAAACAAAACTGGACTCAACCATAAAAGCCCTGCAAAAAATGGACAAAAATGCTGCACATTTACAATCTATGATCCTGGAATTGGCTGATAAACAGGAGGATACCGAGAACCGTGTCAGGAGAAATAACATACGGTTAAGGGCAGTAATGCACAGATCCGGAGGAGTTCACCACAAAATGGCTGTTACACATGATGCCTGATAAGTCTGAAGCAGACCTCCATTTTGACCAGTGTCATAGAGCGACATGCTCTAAACCACAACCGGGGGACCTCCCCCCAGAGATATAATCATCAGATTTCACTTTTTCAGAAGTAAAAACTAGGGGAGGGGGGTAAGGTCAATGTCCGTCCCATCCCCCAGACCATTTTGCAGATCCTAGATCTCTAGTACTCTTCCAGTTCCGACCAAGTCGCCCTACATTAATTAATCAGGATTTGTCCTCAACATAACTTATCTCTCAAGACACGGGTCCCAAGTTTTGTAACATTTGTCAGTGGAGTGTTTGAGAAAAGCTGTCAAACTTTCTATTGTCATGACCTAATTTAATCTGTTTTCCACTGTCTGTCTGGATGGGGGGCCCGCTTCGTCCAGGCTGCCGCAATCGTACATCTAGCCGCAGTCACAATGAAAGAGATGAAACGTTTCATGTGGGGATTTATATCCTCTACACGTTTGGCTATCAAGTAGATTAGAGGGTCTATGGGTATCGATACTTATGTTATATCTCTAATCATTTCTTGAATGGTAAGACAGAAATTTTGGATAGCTGGACATGTCCACCAGATATGGACCATGTCTCCCTTCTGTCCACAACCACTCCAACACAGATCAGAGGCCTCTGGGTAAATTTGATTCATCCTGCTTGGGGTGAGGTACCAATACTATAAAATATTGTAGATGTTTTATTTTATCGTAGTACATATGGAAGCTTTTGCTGCAAATTGCCATATGTCTTCCTAGTCATCATAATCTATTTCCAATTGTCGATCAGCTGCCCATCTAAGCATATAACTGTTCTCTGGAGTGTCGCTCGAAGCTTCGAAGCCTAATATATATTTTCATGATCAGACCCTTCTGGTAGATTTCCCCCCTAAAGAGCCTCTCAAACTTCGTAAGCTCAGGGAATAGAAAGTTCCGGGAGGTTGTATTTAAAAAATGTCTGATTTGGAGATGCTTAAATAGTGGGAGGTCTGGGGCTTCGAACTTGTTGCGGAGCTTTTGAAAGCTGTGAAGCTTTCCTCTATTTAAAAAATCTGCAATTGTGCTGATATTCTTGTTTTTAAATTTGTCAAAAAAATTGGAGTTAGAACCCGGCGGAAAAGAGGGTTATTAAAGATGGGTGAGCAGGGAAACATGCAAGGCTTTAAATTTTTATTTTGTTTTGTTCCAGATGTTCCACATACATCCCATCACTCCCAGCTCAGTCACCTTCATGCTCGACTCTCGTTTCTCCGGTGCCCAAAGTGACATTGGTAGGGAGAGTGACTTTGAGTAATAATTTTCAATGGCCAACCAGCAGTACAATTTTGGGTCAGCATTCCAGACCACTACTTGTCTAAGATGAGCAGCTTGGTAATATTTCAGTATTTTTGGGCTCCCATGTCTACTCTCGTCCTCAAGGTTAACATGACTGGCCTTGCTATTCAAGGTCTCTTATTATACCAGAAAATCTGAAATATTCTATTTTGTATGTTTTCAATCCATTCTAGGAATCTGGATCGGGAGGGTCTTTAAATAGTATAATAGTCTAGGCAGAATATTCATCTTAACTGATATTATCCTCCCGATCCATGATATATGGTATGTCTCCCAATTCTGGAGATCCTTCTTAATCCTATCAAACAAGGCATTGATAGAGAAAGCCGTAATACCTAGCAATATGGACCCCTAGATATTTAATATGGGAGGGGCACAATCTGTAATTAAAATTTAATTGTAGCAATTTAATTTCTTGGGTTGGTAATGTCAGATTTAAAGCCTCAGATTTGTCATTATTAATTTTGTATCCTGATATCCTGCCAAACTCTGTCAAAAGATGTTGAAGATTTGGGAGTGATGCTAAAGGGTTGGTTAGTGTTAATATTATATTGTCTGCGAACAGCGACATTTTATAACCTATATCCCCGATTGCAATGCCCTGGATATTTGTGTTATGTCTGATGCTTGAAGAGAGTTCTATTGAGAAGGCAAAGAGGAGGGGAGATAATGGAGAACCTTGTCTCATGCCATTTTTAATTTGAATCGAGTTCAACTCATTCAGGTAATTTAACAAATGCTGTCGGGCTATGATAATGGGCTCTGACTCCCTCTAGGAAATGTCCAGAGAATCCAAATTTTTGCAGCGTTATATCCAAGAAAGTCCAGTTTATTCTCGGTGTCTAAGCTATTATTTTCCAGGTGTCATCTGATGCTTGACACCCCAATATAAACCCAACCTGATCAACATGTATCAGCCTCGGTAGAATAGGGTTCAGTCAGTTGGCTAAAATTTTACTATAGATCTTGAGATCAGTACTCAGTAGTGATATCGGATGGTAGCTTCCTCATTTGAGAGGGTCTCGACCCTCTTTGTGTATAATGGACAAATTTGTGGTGGACATAGTTGTAGGTATCGGCTTACCCTCTAAAAACTAATGAAACATTTCCAGCATGTGTGGGGATAGAATCAACAGTTTTTGTTATAGTATGCATTAGTGAGTCCGTCGGGACCTGGGGATTTTACTAATTTCAGAGATTTAACTGCGTTTGCTAATTCTATTTGTGTAATTTTACCATTAAGAGCGACAATTTCTGTTGGTATCAAGTGAGGGAGGTCGCAACCCTCCAAATATTGGGAAATAGATTCCAAATTCGAGAGTTGGGCTTGTTCTTTGGGGGGTTTCAAATTGTATAGTTTATTGTAGAATTCAGTAAATTTATGAGCTATCTCTCAGTCATTGTGGGTAGTTCAACCATTTTTACATTTCATTGAATAAACTTGCGACCTACAGTCATGTGAAAAAGAAAGTACACCCTCTTTGCATTCCATGGTTTTACAGGTGCGCCGACGAGTATCCTAAAACTTGCCTTAAATTTGCCTTGGAAAATCTGAGGATATCACCAACATGATCCAGGTACATGCTGGGTACATGCTGGGTACATGCTGCAAACATTTCAGTGACATTTCTGCAGAGACTAATGGCCCATCGGATTAACACAGCAGGGGTCCCTGGCAGTCCAATTCAGTTTGAATGTGACTGCCAGGGACCCCCGCTGTTAATCTGATGGGCCATTAGTCTGTCTGCAGAAATGTCACTGAAATGTTGCAGCATGTACCCAGCATGTACCCAGGATGTATAGACAAATAGGTGAACCCCCGCAACTGTCTGAAAGTGGTTGGTGTAGGTGCTCCCTAGGTAGGTATCAGTAATCAAATGAACAAAGAGCAGAAACCTAGAAACACCTGAAGGGTGATATGATGGACACATTAAAACATATACTTTATTATCCAAATTAAAATAATGGGTATTAAAACGAAAATTAAACGCTCCGATCCTATGAGTATGAACAAGTGTTCTGGATCAAACTCGAATAAACTGAACTTAAACACTAAGGGCCTCATGCAGTAAGCTGCGGAAAGGCACTTCTCGCCCGTTTCACGCCAAAAATGCCTACCCTTATTCAGTAAGGGGTGAAAACGTGGCGAGAATAAAAAAAAACACCAATGTGTTTGGCGGTTTGTTTTTTTCCGCCATCGGCGAGGCGAGAAGGCACTTTTCACCTCAAATAGACATTTTTTCCGCCACGCAGTATTCTAGTAGTGGCGAGTAGCTTTGCGCTGCTATTCGCCACTCTAGAATGGCGTTTTGTTGCCGAATCCAGCACGCCACAAAAAGTAGGCAAGTTGATGGTGAGAGGCTGCTGATAAGCGGCGGATCAGCACTTAGAAAAAAAAACCTTGTTGAAATATATTTTGTTAGCATGCTGTCAATGGAGCTAAGACATATTAGTTTGTATTATTGCTTCTGTGGTCTTTGAAATATATGATTTGTTACATGAAGTAGTTCATCTTATTGACATAATAGTGTCACCTGTTACGTTTATGATATTTTAAATATATCAGTTGTTACTGTTATGATTAGTTACTGAGTAAATCAATGTATTAGTAATGGTAAGTCTCTGGCAATTGTCTCTTAAAGGTACACTTCATATAAGATGAATCATGTTTGTCAACATAAAAACTGATATACTTCATTAACCTGAAATACCTTATAATAATAACAAGGCTCGTGTACAAAATGTTGACATTTATTGCATAATGTTTATAATATTAAAAGCATGTTGCAAGTCACACATAATGCATATTGCTAATATTTAAATGTTTTGTAGGCACGCCCTCTCTCTAGTACAGAACCAATTGTATAACATATTGTGTACACACTCATTAACATTCTAGGAATACATTGGACACAATGTAGTGCAACACTTGCATGTTACTACTGTTCTTCAGACAACAATGACATCAAAAATGATATATGGATATAGTAAATAATCAATTAACATTATACATATTGTTTGTATTGACGGATATTGTTTCCAGCACAAAAATGTGTGTGAAATTACACAAATATTCTTACTAAACACCCTCATCCGGCAATATGCTTTTATATATTTCTCTACATTCATGTAATCAAATCTTCTTGCACGCACTTGTGTACATACAAATTGGATGCATTTTTAATGTGTTGGTAACCAATGTTGTATTGTCATTTACAAACATGTATCATTATTAGCTAACAATGTTTTAATGTGCAAATTAACAGTTACTCATTGTTCGTAAACAGTAATATGACATGAAAAAGCAAATATATTTAGACAACAGGTGAATGTAATGCAGTCACGTGACCTAATCACATATGTATTTAAAGGAGGAACAATCAACCCTCCTTGTGACGTGGACATGGATATGCAAAGAAGAGGTTTGATGATGAGAAGGCGGAGGCTTCTTTTGCAGGAGGGACAAAATAGACAGGATGTGAGAGGGAGAGGGACAGGAAAGGGATAGGAGGAGAAGAGAGAGGAGAGACATGATGGTAGCCCGTCCACGTGTGTACCGTGAAAGAACACTTTTAAATGGGCTGAGTGAGGCGGAGATTATAAATCGGTATAGATTGAGTTCAGCAGTAATCTTAGCTCTTTATGAAGAAATAAGAGCAGATTTGGATAGTGTAACAGCCAGAGGTCGTGCAGTCCCTGGTCTTGTTAAAATTCTGTGCTCATTACATTTTTTGGCTTCTGCGTCTTTTCAAACAACTGTGGGCATAGTGGGCGGGGTCTCGCAGTCGTCATTCTCACGGGCCTTTAGCCAGTTTCTATGTGCACTGACTAGACGCGCTAGGAATTATATTAATTTTCCTAAAGAGCAGACAGAGTGGCTGGAAGTCAGAAATGGCTTTTATAACATAGGGCCTCATGCAGTAAGCACCGATAAAATCTCTTCGGCAAGTGTTGCCGATATGCCTTATTTTGGCGATTTGCCCTCGCAGTTTTCAGTAAGGGCCGAATCCATGCCAATCCCTGCCGAATCACTGCGAAAGCAAAACTGCCGATGAGCCTGTGCCCATACAGCCTGGCTCCCGATAACCTACCGATAGGCCTTTTCTGCCGATAGGTGTTTGCAGCAGAGAGAGACCAGCCGCGCTCTCAGCGCAAACATCAGCAAAATATAAAGTATTTATAAACAACTTTTACTGATAGTGTACATGTGCAGAGGGTCTCCGGAGCTGAACCACATTGGTTTCAGGTCAGGGGACCCCCTGCTTCCCGAGATACAGGCCCCTTTATGAGGTGCCGGTATCTCTCTGCATTTAAAGGTCCCGATCACGTGACCGCGGAATGTAAACAAAGCAGAGGGATACCGGCACCCCATAAAGGGGCCTGTATCTCGGGAAGCAGGGGGTCCCCGGACCAAAAACCAAAGCGGTTCAGCTCCGGAGACCCTCTGCACATCTACACTATCAGTAAAACACACATATCAATAAAGACTCGTCCCTTACCTTTGCGGCTATGTGCTACGGTAACGAAGCAGCATGAATGTATTTTTAATAATAGCGTACTGTGAGCAGGGGTTCCCCTGAGCTGAACCGCATTGCTTTGTGGACCAGAGACCCCCTGCTTCCCAAGTTACAGGCCCCAGTATGTGTCATCGGGTGGCAGTGTCGCCGCCATCTTTATAGCGCCCCATTAGCGCCGTGTCCGCTATAAATATGGCGGCGACACTGTAACCGATGCCCCAAACCGGGGCATGTAATTCGGGAAGCAGGGGGTCTCTGAGCCACAAATCAATGCGGTTCAGCTCAGGGGACCCCCTGCTTCCGCACAATATTATTAAAATACATAAATGCTGCTTCATTACCATAGCGTATAGCCGCTAAGGCAATGAAGGGGTTAAGGCTGAATAGCATGTTTATTGGGGACATTTGCCCCCAATAAACATAGCAATAAATTCCATACACCCCCTGTGTATTTAAAATACATAAACAACAATAAATACATTAAAATACATATAGCACTCACCCATTTCTGGTTGCCACGATGAAGGCCATCCTCATCTTCATCCTGCCCATGCCCCCTCTGCTGCTGCAAAACAGACATAAGAATGAAAACATCCAAAGTAATGTCCCCTCACTCCTTAATCACCATTGCGGTTATTAACCGCTACAGTCATTAAGGGGTTAACCCACCCTCACCCACCACTCGGAACGCCTACATACCCTCCCCCACTAACCCCCACCCCGTGAGGCCTAACCACCCTCACCCACTACCCACAAGGGAGGCCTACCCACATACTGTTGGGGAAACCCCCCCCCCCCAGTACCCACAATAAAAACAATACACAGCCCCACAATAAGCATCATTCTATTTATTAAATACATTACCCACCCCTTGTGCCCCCCCCATAAAAACATGATTTATCCTTTTACAAACAGGGTTCATAACACAGCCCTACGTGAGTCCCCGGTAGCTGGCGGGGCACCTGACAGACCTACAGGGTACCAGCAGCTCGTTTCAAACAGGTTCTGGAGGCCTGTTGGTGGGTCCCGCCAAGCACAAAGGCCCCCAGGTGGTCTCCTTGGGTCACCGTGGGCCACAATTGGGTCCCCACAGTAGGCCCGCGGATGTCTGGGAGACCCGGGTCAGACCCATAGGTGTCTGCGGGGCCTCGGGTGGTTCCCACGGGGGTCTGGGGAACTCACGAGTGCTCACTATGGGTCCACGGTGCCCCCACGGATGTGGGACCACCGCTTCATCCCCACACCTATGGGTCCGCAGTGCCTCCACGGATGTGGGACCACCGCTTCATCCCCGCAGAATACGGGTCCGCAGTGCCCCCACAGATGTGAGTCCACCGCTTCATCCCCGCAGGTGTCACCCGTGGAACCACCAGCCTGATACCCGTGAGATACCCGAGGAGACCGCAGGTGGTCTCCAGAGGTCTCACGCAGAACCACGGAACAAACCCTGAATGTAAAAAAAATAAACCTGGCCTATACATTCAATACATACACCCCCTCCCCCCCAATACCTACAGTACAATAATGTGCACAATAACTATTATCCAGATAGGGATAATAGATTATTTGCCCATTATTAAACACATTAACTAGCATATTACAATAAATAAAGTACTACTGACCTCATCATTAAGAAGCCCCCGTCGCTAGCAACATCCTGGTCTTTCGTTGCCCACAAAAAATACATAGCCAATACAAAGCAAATACATTGTCATTACATTCAGATATCAATTAACCCCTTAAACACCTTATCGGATAATAACCGCAAAGGTAATTGTATATATGATGCATACAATCGTTGCATCATATACATTCTGCAAATGAATGTTAACAATAACATATTCAAAACCAAATACCAATACCTCCAAACAAGTATACTATTTTAAGCAATCCAGTAAACATACATCAATTAGCATTCATTATTGACATCCCTAAACAATTTAAATTCCATTCCTAACAAATTAAACAATTAACTAATTCAAGCGTTCAACAGAACAAATTATCCTGTGAAAAAATATAAGTACCAACAAGAATATAATATAGAAAAGCAAGGCTGACCCTGACCTAAAGTACACCATACAATAGCAACAATTACATCTATCTAATTTTAAAATACATTATACACACATGTATGCATAGCAGCATAGCCAAATTAATTTAAAACACAGCAAATCAAGCTTTTAAAATAACATCATTTCTTACACTGTATGTATATATATCTCTAGACATACATACATACAGTGGCAAGAAATGATAAAGCAAAGAATAAAAAATATACACATGTAAAAAGCCTTTAAAATAAAAATCAAGCTAAATAAAATACATTTCTTTAGTTCACTTACCATTACTTTACGCCACCGACTCCCGTTGAACAGCTTACTCACGAACCAATCCACCAGGCACAGGAACCCATAAAATAATAAACCATAAAAAAATAAACATTACACTAAAAATCCAAATCAATCCAGGGGTCTTCTATTTGTAATCCATCTTCATCTGTATTCTTCTTTCTTCTATCTTCTTCCGGGGTCTTCTTCCCGTCTTCGGCCACACCCTGGCCTTCTTCTTCTGTAGGAGGTCCTTCCTCCTCGGCGACTGGCTTCAAAATGGTAAAAAAAAATAGTATACCATGTGACAGAGGCTTGGGGGAGAACGGATGTGACGTCATTGAAAGCCTGTCACATGGTACTAGAGCAAATCAGAGTAGGGATAGACTTCCCACACTCTGATTGGCTACCGTACCATGTGAGGCCGGCCATGTTTCTTTTCATGACGTCATCCTAAAGGCAATTGAAGCAAAGCCATTCTGATTGGCTGTGACGTGACGTCCCTTTAAGTGACGTCATCATTTTTTTTTTCTCGGCCAAAACACATGGCCTTGGGAACCATGATGAAAATGTGACGTCATAGGCCTTTATAAGCCTATGTCGTCTCATTTTGAAGCAAGGCGCCGAGGAGGAAGGACCTCCTACAGAAGAAGAAGGCCAGGGCGTGACCGAAGACGCCTTGATTTTTATTTTAAAGGCTTTTTACATGTGTATATTTTTTATTCTTTGCTTTATCATTTCTTGACACTGTATGTATGTATGTATGTATGTCTAGAGAGATATATACATACAGGGTAAGAAATTATGTTGTTTTAAAAGCTTGATTTGCTGTGTTTAAGATTAATTTGGCTACGCTGCTATGCTTAAATGTGTGTATAATGTATTTTAAAATTAGATATAAGTAATTGTTGCTATAGTATGGTGTAGTTTAGGTCAGGGTCAGCCTTGCTTTTCTATATTGTATTCTTGTTGGTACTTATATTTTTTCACAGGATAATTTGTTCTGTTGAACGCTTGAATTAGTTAATTGTTTAATTGTTAGGGATGGAATTTAAATTGTTTAGGGATGTCATTAATGAATGCTAATTGATGTATGTTTAATGGATTGCTTAAAATAGTATACTTGTTTGGAGGTATTGGCATTTTGTTTTGAATGTTATTGTTAACATTCATTTGCAGAATGTATATGGTGCATAGATTGTATGCATCATATATACAATGTAAATGAAATGTTTTGATTGTCATTTGAGGTTTTTGATTGGCATCTGAGGATTTTGATTGTAAGATCAGATAGGATTATTAAAGGAAATTGATATTATTGTAGTGTGTCTGTATGCAGAAGTGTTATTTGTAGTACAGCATGTTTTTGATAACCCTTCTACATTTATATATATATATGTGTGGCTTAACCCCTTAATTACCTTTGCGGTTATTATCTGATAAGGTGTTTAAGGGGTTAATTGATATCTGAATGTAATTGCAATGTATTGGCTTTGTATTGGATATGTATTTTGTGGGTATTTTCCCCAACGGTATGTGGGTAGGCCTCCCTTGCGGGTAGTGGGTGAGGGTTGTTTGGCCTCATGGGGTGGGGGGTTAGTGGGGGAGTGTATGTAGGCCTCCCGAGAAGTGGGTGAGGGTGGGTTAACCCCTTAATGACTGTAGCGGTTAATAACCGCAATGGTGATTAAGGGGTTAGGGGACATTACTTTGGATGTTTTTATTCTTGTGTCTGTTTTGCAGCATCGGAGGGCATGTGGCAGGATGAAGACATGATGGCCTCTCTGCGGCAGCCGACATGGGTGTGTACTCTATTTATTTAAAATGGGCACATTCACTATTAGCCATTTGTGGATAATAGTAATGTGTGCCATTACTATACTGTATGTGTTAAGGGGGGGATTGTTCCTTTAAAAGTATGTAGTTTTTTGACATTAATTTTGGGGGGTGGCACATAATTGGTACTGCAGGCCTACAAGGGTTAACACCCGAGGGCCCCAACCGGCCTATCGTATCATTCATGTGCTTATACGTGTATGTTAGGTGTTGGTTGGTGTTACTATATTATATATACTATATATATATAGATATATATAGTATATATATATATATATATATAATTAGAAAAAATCAATTCAGTTGGCACACTGTAAACAACAGAAATGCTGATGCTTGTCCCCATATGCACATGTAAATAAATAGGTTTTACGCAGATTGTAGTCCGGCAAAAACGAGACAGCACACACATCTAGTAAATCCAATAGAACTATATTCAGTATAACATCACCACATCCAACGTTTCGATCAACACAGCGGACCTTCCTCAGGGACGTGCCTGTGTGCTGGTCTCGTTTTTTCCGGACTCCAATCTGGTAAAACCTATTATTATTTTTATTATATATATTATATATATATATATATATATATAGATAATATAATATATTATATATATATATATATATATATATATATTATATATTATATTATATTACTTTTATTTATTTATTTATGTAATATTTATTTATTTATTTCATATATCTTTATTTATTTATTTTGTAACACCTGAGGGCAACCCGCCGGCCTATAGTATCATTGATGTGCATATATGTGTATGTTAGGGGTTATAAGGGGTTGTTGGGGTATATATAATATTATATATATTATATATATATATATATATATATATATATATATTATTGTATATATTATATATATATATATATATATATATATTTTTTTATTACTTATTATTTATATTTATTTATTTATTAGATATATTTATTTATTTATTTAATGTGAGGGCGCTGTGTGTGAGTATTTTTAATTGTGGTAGCGGGGGTGGTTGAAGGGGGTATTAGCCCCAACGGTGGTTGTTTAGGGCTTTCGGGTTGGGTAGCGGGAGCCTTAACCCCCTTCATGACCGTAGCGGTATTAACTGCTACCGGTCGTGAAGGGGGTTAAGTGCACCCGCAACCCCCCCTACGCAGCCTCAAACAAAATACAAGGGCCAAATACCCCCTTCACCCACCCCCGCTACCCACAATAAAACTGGCACGGTTGGTTAACCCCTTCATTGCCTTAGCGGTTAGCCGCTAAGGTAATGAAGTGGGCTGTACATGCATTTTTCCTGCCTCGGATGCATGCCGGGGGGCTCCGGTGCTGGTATCAGCTCCAGAGACCCCGGCATCAATCGCAGACAGGAAAAAGGGCTGATTTTTTCTAAGTGTCGCCCTTGACGATGCTTCTCCTCCACCAAGTTGCCAACTTTAGTTGGCGGGCTGGATTGCCGAAAAACTCTCCATTCTGGAGTGCCGATCAGCAGTGAAAAGCTGATTGGGGCTACCTGAATTCCACCGAGTTCAAAAAGCTGCCGATAAGTTTTTATCGGGAACAAAACTTGCCGGTAATTCCCACTTATCGGCGCTTACTGAATCGGGAGGGCAAAAAATGCCGAAAAACGCCTTATCGGCGCTTACTGCATAGAGCCCATAGCCTGGATGCCATGTGTGATGGGTGCAATCGATTGCACCCATGTTGCCTTGATCCCGCCTAGTCAGAGTGAGCATGCATACCGTAATAGAAAACACTACCATTCCCTGAATGTGCAGGTGGTATGCGATGCCACGATGAAGATTATGAATGTGGTAGGCAGATTCTGTGGTTCCAGCCATGATTCATCTATCCTTAGAAACTCATCAGTTTTCCATGCCTTTGAAAATGGGTCTTTTGGGCATGGTTGGCTGGTGGGTGAGTACATATTAAGAAGTGTTAACATACATATGTCATCATGTTTAATTTGGTCACATTTTAAATTGTGTTTATGAAATGAACTTTGTATTATTTTCCCAAATAATCTGAAACATACTTATTGTGCAATTTTCATATTCTATTTAGCATAATAGGGTATTGGATACATATTTGCTAATATGTCCCCCCCACACACACACACAATAACACTATAACACAAGTGCCCATCAATCAAAGTGTTACTTGAGATATATGATTGCACATATTTTAATACAACATTGGTATCGTCACCTAATGCAAAATTTTCATATCCTAAATATGATTGTGTAATTGATCATTATTGAAATATTTTTTTCTTGTTTTCACATGATATATGTGCATGTTTACTTATCATCTCAGACATGGTACATGAAATATCATGTCATAAATATTGTGGCTTCAACATTACTCACAATTGTCAATGGAACATATAAGTTACAACATGACTACAATGTATAGTGTATAAATTAATTTTCACGCTCTATTATAGGTGACTCAGGATACGGGATCTTACCGTGGGGCTTATGCAGAGAGGTACGGAACAGAAAGGCTTAAAATCGCCGCAGGTTTGGCATTTAATTGTGTCCTATGCAGGGTACTCCGGTAGCGCGGTGTGCAGGAAATTACTAATTAGGCGAGTTTCACTTGGCGTGAAACTCGCCATTCTGAGGCGCGCAAAACCTGGCCACAATACAGCCAACTTTTGTTGGCGGGCAAAATTTCCCCTGAACGCACCATTTAGTAGCTCCGATTGGCGCGTTCATACGCATCGGAGCTACTGGAATCGTGCGTGTTTCCGCATTGGCGAAATCATGCTTCTCGCCACAAGTCTGGCGAATTTGAATTGGCCCGCCAAGTTCTCGCCAGTAACTGCCTACATGAGGAAATTTTTGCCTCTAACCTGGCGAAATTTAACTTTACGTTCCTCTCTGCATAAGCCCCCGTGGCTTTTGACACCATTGGCTTATCCGCAATCACCTGTAGAGGAGAGATATAATGTTGCACACATATCCACTCGGTCAGTTATCGAGCGTACATTTGGACTGTTGAAAAGTCGGTTCAGGTGTTTAGATAAAACTGGCGGTGCATTACAGTATAAGCTTGAGAAGGTGTCTGACAGTCATTTGTTGTTGCATTCTGCACAATATTGCATTGCGTCATAATCTTGAAGGCGACATATGGGAGGGGCTTGAGGAAGCCCCTTGACCGTATATGCTGCAGGTGACAATGAGCAGACAGCTAGTGGTGTTGAGACACGTCAGAATGTGATCGACACCTATTTTTCAGGTAACTAACAAGGTAGATATGAATATTAATAAATACAGTCATGAAAGTGTCGTTGAATGGCATATGTAACCTTCTTATCAATGGATAGTGTTGGGTCTCCTCCTCACATTTAACATCTGTGTTCTTTGTCCAAGCACATCTGGATATGGTATGTATTTGTTTTATATATAAAAAAATTACAACGATTAAAAATTTTTGTATATCATTTATGCATGAATGAACAATGTTGTCCAACTACAAATTATATTTCATGTTTGCTGTCCTATATGATTGTTATCAATATTTATTAGTGTAGCTGTCAAAAATATTGCACATTATTGATAACAAGTGCGAGACATGCACAAGAACTGAGCTCATGGTTCAGGGATTCCAATATGAAACAATCCATGGATACAGCAACAACAGATGATCCATGACTCCGTTGATTTAGCACAAGTAAACATGATTGAACATACAGTTGTGTATGTTTGAAAAGCAATTTAAATACAAATCCGTGTAGCCTTTGATCATCTCTTTGCTGCTGTATCTGAGTGAAAGAACTTGAATATTTTATCAACATTCACTAGTGTTCAAAATAAATATGTGAATTCATCAGACTCATTTACATAGTTTTACAATATACAATTTTCATTATTTTGGCCATAATGTAGAATTTTTTTATTCCATGTTGGGACATGATGCAACTATAGCATATTCCCTTGTAAATGCTGCAGACATATTATTTACTAGTCAATAATCACATGTATGTTTTTGAACATGTTGAAATTGCGTGCATGTTCATGTGAGCCATGTGAATTGTTAATACATTATGAACAACAAAGAGAAAAAGGTGCATCCACAGTCACATGTTTTGACACAGCATATTGTTTTTATATCTATATTATAACATAGAAGTGTTTGAACTTTTCATGACTGTATTGTGTTGTTGCTGTTTGTTCAATTTTTGATGTGTTGGGCACTGTTTGCCATTGTTCATTCATACTTTGCGTTACGTCAATGTATGAACATGTTCCTCTCTGCACTCATGCGCGAAAGCAACAATGAGTGTGTATGTGTGACAACACTTGTCACATGTGAAGAAGAACATCAATTGCATGTCAATATTTTTATTGTGTAGCTACACTTATTGCTCATATATAATATTGTGTTACATGAAATATTAGTACAATAATTCATGAGCATGTACCAAAATGTCATGTTACTTGTACATATGTTGTATGATTAACATTTGAACATTACTATATAATGATTGAGATGAAATTATTCACAATGAATCATGTTTTAACATCATAATCTAATGCAAATATAAATGAATTTTTATATTTTGTGCACATTGAAACATCATCACATGATGTTTAATAATATATCTTAATTAGCGAATAATTCCTTAATTGCACAGTATACACATTTCAGTTGTGTGTATTTATGTATGTATGTATGTATGCAATTAAGCAAACATCTATGGTAATAATTTGAATATTGTTATACATATACATGTATGTTTGCAAGCCAGGCTATATACGCTGTGAACATATGTTTATAATACTATAATACAACATTTGTGGTCTGACAATTTTGCAATTTGCAGTTTCTACTTATGACCATATATGTGTTGCAATTTTGAATTTCAATTGCACACACCTGTCTTTATTTCTCTACATTTGTCACGCACAGCAGCACTCTTATTTAACATCAAGATAGATTAATGATGTTGTGGCTGTAGGATGACTACATAGCTGGTAATGTGTCTTAATATATGTATGTTTTTAGCGTTATGTGTCACAATGTGTCACTGTGTGTTAATTTACATGTACATTTTCATGTTCATGTGCAAGATTACAACCGTTTCAACATGTGTTATCATGTTGATTGTTAGTTGTCAACAACAGTGTAAGTAATTTCAATGAACTTAAAAAAATAATGATAGGAGTGAATTTCTATCTTATTTTTATATATCTGTAGATGAATTACATAGTATGAACGTGTATGTTAACAAGCATGAACAATTATAGGGAGTATATGTATTTTACAAATAACTATACATAATGTGTGATCTTTAACATCACCTGTCAATTTATAATTTTTTTATAATTTTATTTTATATGTTGTGCAATTTGTGATAATAGTAATATGAACATTAATGCTGAAAAGAATTATACATGTTAAATGTATCATTCCGCATGCATTTCACAAACTCTGTAAATACATGATGTTAAAAATATTATAAACTCACTTTTGTTATAGATAATGCTGTATGTCCAACATATGGGAAATATATACATAATGAAATCAAATTTATAAATGTCAGAAACATAATTACAATTATTATTAAAGTGTTACATATATTGATATAGCTAGTATGAGTATAAATTTGCATAATGTTATTAATAACTAAATGTAACATCAGTAATATGCAACTGATGAAGTTACATTCACTACAAGCAGAAATAAGCGTCACTGAGGAAATCAGCATTACAGTGTTTGCAACCATAGTAACATTCATTCCAACTGTGACACACATGTCAAATCAGCAAACTTTCTTTGTGTAGCCAGGTACATTCATTGATTGTGACTCCATCTCAGAGTGATATTTCTGAAATACAAACGACATACTTTTCAAACTTTGCATCGCAATGATTATGTTATGATGAATATTTTTTATTATGCTGTTAATGAGTGTACATGCTAGCGCATAAGGTACACATATGCTCCCATTATATGTTGTGTTATGCTGCGGTCACAGTGACTGGCAGAGCGCGCGCCTCTGTGTGCATTGTGCGTGGAAACACCTGCCCCCCAGTTACTCATGGCCGACTACATGCGTTGGCGCACATTCAAGAGCCGCGCTGTACTGCAATATTCCACACACTGGTAAAATTTATGCTGCGGTCCCAGTAATGTCTGTGCGCACGGCACGGCGTGCGCTGTGTGTGTAAGCACCGCCCCTCAATGTAGCCAACCTGAATTGGAGATGTAGGGCATAAAAGTAGTCTATGTGCAAATGAGTGTTGCCTTACAGTACATTTGTATGGACATTTATATATTATACACTTTACACAAGTAGAACATGTAATGAAATACACGTGTAATAATGCTAATACATTAATTAATGCCAAAAATATGAAATTGAGCTTAATACATATTCACAACACACTTAAAAGAAACAGAAAGACAACATGAAAGCATTTGTGTGAAGAACAACACAAAACAATATTCATTATAATTTATTTTTTTAAATTTGTGAACGAGTAACTGGCCTGTTTGATGGCTCACTTTCATTTGTTCGTGGCTTACCACCTCTTTTACTTTTTGTGGTTTTCGGGGTAATGACTGGTGCACTTTGTGTCAGAACAATTGCTGCACCACTCTGGCCATGGGTAGACACTGTAAAATGTTGAGGCTGGTTATAGACAGTTGCACTTTGGCCCTGGTTAGACACTGGAAGAATTTGAGGCTGGTTATAGACAGTTGCACTTTGTGCCTGGGTAGAGACTGGAAGAATTTTAGGCTGGTTATAGACAGGTGCACTTTGGCCCTGGTTAGACACTGGAAGAATTTGAGGCTGGTTAAAGAAAGGTGCACTTTGTGCCTGGGTAGACACTGGAAGAATTTGAGGCTGGTTATAGACAGTTGCACATTGTGCCTGGGTAGACACTGGAAGAATTTGAGGCTGGTTAAAGAAAGGTGCACTTTGGCCCTGGTTAGACACTGGAAGAATGTGAGACTGGTTAAAGAAAGGTGCACTTTGGCCCTGGTTAGACACTGGAAGAATTTGAGGCTGGTTATAGACAGGTGCACTTTGGGCCTGGGTATAGACAAGTCCACTTTGTGCCTGGGTAGACACAGTAAGATTGTCAGGCTGGTTATAGACAGGTGCACTTTGGGCCTGGGTAGACACTTGAAGAATTTGAGGCTGGGTACAGACAGGTGCACTTTGGGTCTGGGTATAGACAAGTCCACTTTGTGCCTGGGTAGACACTGTAAGATTTTCAGGCTGGTTATAGACAGGTGCACTTTGGGCCTGGGTAGACACTTGAAGAATTTGAGGCTGCGTACAGACAGGTGCACTTTGGGCCTGGGTATAGACAAGTGCACTTTGGGCCTGGTTATAGACAGGTGCAGTTTGTGCCTTGGTAAAGACAGGTGCACTTTGGGCATGGGTAAAGGCAGGTGCACTTCGGGCCTGGGTAGACACAGTAAGAATTTTAGGCTGGTTATAGACATGTGTACCTTGTGCCTGGGTATAGGCTTGAAGACTTTGTGGCTGCTTAAAGACAGGTGTACCTTGTGCCTGGGTATAGTCTTGAACCTTATTTGACAATGTCTTACAGCAAAGGGAAGTTCTTTCTGTTTCAGTAGTTGACAATTTTCTTTTTTTTGACCTTTTTTTAGGTGCCTGTTGAAGATTGTTATCTGTACTAGATGTCTGCATTGTTTTAACCATCGTTGGTGATTCAAGATTAAAGCTTCTTACTTCGGATAAGTCATTACTGGATACATGTAACACCTCAGTTTGTGGTGACAAAATTCCAGCATAGAAAGAGTCTTTATTGTTGCCGCTAAAGTGGCCTTCATTTCCTGTAGAGTCTGGTTGAAGATTATTCACTTGTAGTAGAGTGTTTATAAGAGTTTTGAGTGTGATATTCATGATATGCAATTCTTCTGGGATTTTTAAGACATTTTTCATTTGCCGGATTCAGATGCCATAGTTTGGTGTACTCCCATTTGTTCCCGATGGTGGGTATTTTGTATTAAAATCATCCTTGATTCTGACGCATCAATTGCTGCCAAACTGTGTTGTTGATTCCTGGCCTGATGTACTCGACGTGCTTCTGTTAATACTGGACTTTGATGATCATGACGTTCAATCTCTATGTATCAAAGAAAAAAAATTCAATTAACATTTGACATTGTATCATGTTTTGATGTCAGCATGTGTTGATCAAAATGATGAGATTTGACATTAAAAAAATTATTCTAGACAAAAACCTTTCACAAATAACTTTCTATGTGGCATTATTCATCAACAGTTAAACATGATTAATTGAGTGAATGGTGACATGTGTCTTGATGAAAATTATTATGCACATACCCCTTTTCATAAATGTTAGGTATTATGACACCCCCTGCAACATAAATAACCTACATATTTTGTAAGGGGATTGCATTACAATTCAAATGTGTACATTCTAGTGACATCTTTCCTTTGCTACATTATGCTGCTGGCTGGGATAGCGGTGACATCACCAAGTCTGAAAGCACAAACACAGGCTGTCCTGCATAATTTGCCACACAACTGGGGTGCCATGGATCATCAAAATGTGTGTGTTTATTTTGATGTGTGTGTACATTTAAAAACGCTCATCAACAGTGGAAATGAAAACATTGTGACTACACAAACACAAATTTTTGGAGACTGTTTAACCAACATTTTGTACACAAATGAATGACATCCAACACTAAGACACACACACACACACACACACACACACACACACACACACACACACAGACACACACACACACAGACACACACATACGTCAAACTACTAATAGTGTAGTGCAAGTTAAAAACAGCCATGCTTCTTCACAGTGGAGCAAAAAAGAACAAAATGTACGATAAGAAGGGTGGCTTGTGTCTGTGTGCAGAGAGAAGACCCGTGCACGGTGCAAGCATAGTGAAGCAGAAACGACGTGCAATTTCTGTGCTGCGCCCTACACTATTGTGCCCACTGTCGTTTCATGGCAGAGCCAGCCACAACAGCATAACTAATGTTTACATACACATTTTGCGCAAACATGGTTAACATGTAATATTATAACATAATGAATGGTGGTGATAGGCCATCTTTTGAAGCACATTAAAGATACACTATGTTTAAATAAATGTTACTATACCATGTATACTCCATATTTTTCAATAACAAAGAGTTTGTGAGTATGTAATGATGAACATCAAATACGAACATTAGTGTAGTCAATATATTCATTTCATAAGAAATGAAAGAATATTTTTATTTGAGACGTTAACATTAATAGTGACCTTACATAGTAGCAAGGTTGATAATTTTGACATGATAATTTGTGAGCCATAACTTCACAAACCCTGTTATCTCTTTGAGACATTTCTATGACTGCAACATCATGTGTCAAGTTGCAATTAATAAATATGGCCATATCACCAACATGTGCATGTGATCTATGTTCATACATATGTTTGTGGTTCCCTAAAAATGAACACATTCTATAATCATAACATTATAGCCTCACCTTCCAGTAGTGATGATGCCAAAGAAGAATCAGGTGTGCCCACCTCTTCTTGTCTGTTGTGACGCACAGGTGTAACTATATGAATAAACAAAAACATACATTTGAAAAGAACAGTTTTGTTAATGAGAGAAGCTTAACTGGGAGTAGTTAAGATGAATAAAATGGGTATGATTGTATGATGCCTTATTTTAATAAATAACATCTGTATATGATACATGTTCCACGTGTCCAAATAATGCACCTAAAGGGAAAAAAACTGTGTATGTAAGTACATAAGATTTGAGAATTAATATAATTAAGGATTATTTGAAATTAATTGATAAGATACATCATCACAGCAATGGTTCTGGTACAGTTTGTCAATATCCTATATAAAAAAAACATATTACACAACATTACAATACAATTTGTATACTGTCACATTATATACAACATTTTTCTACACAACATTAAATCTTGAGAAATTATTGACCTGATGGAAAAGTTTCTTCATATACGCCTATATCTCTATCACCAGGCAAACCAGATATCACTACTGGCAACAATTTGTCTCGCAACTGCTCTTCTAAAGGTGTTAATATTACAGGTGATGCCGGTGGTCCACCTCCAGTTCCGGAAGCATGTCTCCGCCCAAATTGAATGGTTTCCTTTAAATTTCTTCGGATATCGTCAAACCTTTTGCGACAATTTTTGTGTGTCCGGACCTGATTGCCACATGCTGACACAGATAGACGAATATCCTCCCATAATTGTCGTCGGATTGTGGAACTGGTCCTGCTTTTAAATATAATACAATAATGGATTACTATTAATTATCTTCTTTGGTAAGTTAGCTCAAATGACTGCGATATTGAACACATTGAAAAAATACAACTTTATCTGACGTGTGGCACACAAACTAAACCATACATAGGTATACATCGAAATATATACAGAATAGTGAAAATGTTGAATGATAGTCAGGAGCTGTAATAATACAGACATTATTGACAAGAATGCTTTATGACAGACATGCACAACACCAGGCCTCAAACGTCGCAAACAGGGCATGTTTTTTTAACTACATACTTGTGCACAGCTGCCTCAATTAATGTATCACTCATACTGAGCCACTAATTAAGGCATCTGTGGTGAACTGGTGATATCCTGAAAACCTGCCCTGTATGCGGCAAACGACAACATGAGTTGTGCAGGACTGCTGTAGGATTACATAATATTCTTTGTTGTAATGATGCATGAATCTGCGACATTCAAACAGCTTACACTGTGTATTGTTGAGTGTCTTTGCTTTCAGACAATCAGCATTATGAACAACAGAGACAGGACAGGGGATTGGTCAAGAACTCACAGGCAACAGTTGACTCCTCTCCTCCATAAATGCAACATTTGAATTGAACATTATTTACAATTAGGGGTGTGGTGTGGAGGGGTGTGGTGTTGAGGGGTGGGGTGGCTGGTTATGATAACTGTTACAACTCCATTCTGATTTTGATGGCTGCTGTGTGTGTTTCGTATTGTGTGTGTACCACCATTTTGTGTGTGTATAGTGAATGTGTTGTGTGTGTACACAGAGGGAGCGGAACAGTATGGATATAGATATATGCAGTGTATGCGTGAATTTATGTTGTTTAATGTATGTATAAAATTGGAGCTATTCAAATACATAGACATAACTATACAAAAAGGCATATTTTAAATGTAACATTCATACCGCTAGCCTACAATAGTAATAAGCAATGACGACTCTGACATTAATGATAAATAATGTTGGTAAAGTCACTGTACAGTACTTTGCATCCGGCCTTCAACTACTGGAGCAAGGACATTATTAATGAATCTACATAACATACATTCTGTGCTGAAATCAAATATTCTGTTGTAAGACAAACTGATCATGTATTGATAAATATAATATTCTATCATCTATTACATGCATTCTATATTGAAATACATGAAGGACATTTACATACATACATAACATCCATTAGATACTTACATAGATGCCATGTATTACATATGACAAACATGACTTTTATTATATCAGCTATATTAAAATTATTTTAGCAATAATCATAGCAGTACAATTTGGTAGATAATCAATGAATAAATGTTCTTACCTAATAAATGACCACATACAGCTTATCATAGTTGGCCACAATGCCCGTCACAAGGGCTGTATTTTCAGCCGTATTAAAGCATTTATTTCGTGGGCTGCTTTTTTCCCCCCTCTCAGCACTTGCAGCCTTGGCACGTGGCTGCTGCTGACTGGACTCCCCTTCTTCCAATGGAAGAGACTCCAGGAGCACTGCACCATCAGACACCCCACCACCACCACACACCCCACCACCACCACGCACCCCACCACCACCACGCACCTCACCACCACCACTACCCTTACTCACACGGCTACTCACATGAGCAGCACTCACCCTAGCATCACTCCCCTCTCTCACATGGCTACTCACACAAGCAGCACTCACCCTAACATCACTCCCCTCTCTCACACGGCTACTCACATGAGCAGCACTCACCCTAGCATCACTCCCCTCTCTCACACAGCTACTCACATGAGCAACACTCACCCTAACATCACTACCCTCTATCACACGGCTACTCACATGAGCAGCACTCACCCTAGCTCACTCCCCTCTCTCACATGGCTACTCACACGAGCAGCACTCACACCAGTATCACTCTCCTGACTCACAGCACTCACCTCAGCATCACCACTCACACCAGCATCACTCTCCTGACTCACAGCACTCACCTCAGCATCACCACTCACCCCAGCATCACTCCTCTGACTCCCACGTCTCCCGTCCATACCTCTAGCACTCACAAGCAACACAAACAAAATTAAACCTCAAGCTCACTAAACACTTTCAAACAGACAATAACAATAAGTTTCAAACAAAATATAACAGCACAAAACAAAGCAATCAACACGTCTATCAATTTCTCTCACAATGCACAGCTCTGTCCGTCACTCCCTCTCTCTCTCTCCCAACAACACAGAGAAAGAATATAAACAAATGTCACCTTTAAATAGGCCGCTCAATCATGCCATTGGTTGTGTACTCGCGCGATTCAGAAACAGAACGCCATTGGCGGAGCGTGCACGCCATTTGAACATTCACACCAAGCTATTCGCCATCTTGGCAAATGGTGGTGACGCATTGATTCGCCGCAGATTTGCCAATTCCTGCAATCAGCGAGTGTAACACGCCAAAAACATGGCGAATTCAAAACCTGGCTAATGTATTTTTCCGCCGCTTAGTGCATAGACCCTTAAATCGTGTACTGCAGTATGAACAAGTGGGTATGATAGACCACTGTTCAGTGTGAACCAGGGTGCCGCTAAAAACTCTACTGTGTCAGTGTGTGCTTGTATAGAGACCCTGAGATAATAATATATAGCAACTTGACAAGAAAAGGTGGACCCTAGCCAGGTCTGCCAGTGTGCTTAGTGCAAGGTATCTAGCTAGATGATACGGGTCCTTAAACCCTTCGACAAAGGGGAATGTGGTTATCCTTAATAAAGGTGACTACCTTAAAGAAAATCTTAGACTTCTCTCAGATGTCACATGCTATGAGGTTTTGAGAAAGGACCCCACCTTAGAGTATGGAAGAGAACTCCTTGATATTTTAAACTTTGGTCTATCTACAAAAGTAATTTCAAAACAAGAATTTAATTGCATCCATAATAAGACCCCGAAAATGTCCACATTATATTGCCTTCCTAAGGTTCATAAAAATTAAACCAAGCCTCTGGGGAGACCAATACTCTCCGGCATCGAGAACCTTAGTGAACAGGAATGTATATATGTGGATAAAGTCCTATGACCCTTTGTCATCTCACTATTTGAAAGATACAAAGGAGGTACTGATGAGGCTGTAGGATGTGTATATAGAGGATGATACGATACTTATTAGTATTGATGTTGAAGCCCTCTGTATGAGTACCATCCACACTGTTGTCCTTGAGGCATTAGAGTACTTTTTACAAACACTTTTCTAATCACAATGAATTCACCGTTAGACTGTTACGCTTTATCTTCACAAGGAATTACTTCCTTCTTAATGACAAAATCTACCACCAGGTACAGGGTACAGCGCTGGGGAAAACGTGTGCCCCGTCGTATGCCAAACTGAACCTGGGTTGGTGGGAAAAAGAGGTGGTTTTTAGTGATAACAATGCCGTCTATACGACCATATCATCTTGTGGGCCTGGTATATAGACGACATTAGGTACACCAGGCGTCTTCATAGAATTCATCACAAAGCTGAACACCAATGCTTTCAATTTACCTCTTACTTATGAGATTGGTAGAGATAGAATTGAATTCCTCAATCTAGTTATATCTAGAGGTCTAAATGGATTAATTTCTACCACTGTCCATAGGAAGGAAACTGCCACGAACAGTCTCCTCCTCACCAGCAGTCAACATCCACAGAGCCTCATCAGGGGGATACCTATAGGCCAATTTCTTTGAGTTATAAGAAACTACTCGACAGAGGAGGAGTTTGAAGTACAATCACCACAGATGAGGGCAAGGTTCCTTGAAAGGGGCTACAGTAAAAATAGTGTCAAGAAGGCATATCATCGTGCCAAGTACTCTAACAGGCAAGATCTCCTACATAAGGGAAAGGCTGTAGAATCCCCAAATGTCATCAGGCTGGTAGGCACTTTTAACAAACAGTGGCCGTTAATCAGCAACATTCTTAATAAACACTGGCATATCCTTTTGGAGGACACAGACCTCAAACAGGTCTTAGCCACCAGTCCATTGATGGTCAGTCGTAGGTCCTCCAATTTGAAAGATATCTTGTCCACAGCCACTTTGAGAATCATGTTAAAACAACATGCTTGCCAGAAGGGCACTTGGCAATCACAAATGCTAGGGCTGTAAAGCCTGCCAGTATGCTCAAGTCACGACCACATTTACGAATTGGGATGACACAAGGTCATACAAGATGAGACATTTTGTTAACTGCCGCACAGCAGGGGTTATATACCAAGTGGTTTGCCCCTGTGGGAAAAAAATACATTGGCAAGACCAAACGGCAGTTCAGGAGAAGAGTGTTGGAGCACATATGCACCTTTAGAAATATAGTGGATGCTCCCCTAGCCAAACATATCAACATGGTACATAATGGGGAGTTTGACCAACTCAAATTTAAAGGTATTGATCACATAATTGGGACAGGGAGCTACTAAATCGAAAATCTAAGTGGATATTTGTCCTTGGAACTTTACATCCACAAGGTTTGAATGAGGGCTTTGTTTTTTCACCATATATATGAGCGCCTCTCTCATTATTTTTCTCACTACCTCCCTGTTGTTATGAACATCTTGCAGCTTAGCTCCGTTTTATCAATTTCCAATTTACCTAGATAGCTTCTTCTGGCTAGGTGTCTCCACCATCTGCAATATGTGCACTCACTGACCTTGTTATTTTGTACTTTCCCTTCTGTCACATTCTCTTACTTACTTGACCTAGATATCATCTTAGGTTTGGGGTTCCATTTAGGGACTTAAGATTATATCCCTGCCTACTCCGGTTTTATTTTACTCTTTAGCTCTCCTTTTGGTCATCCTTACCTGGGTTATCTCTGCAGTGTAAAACCCGTCATGATCACTATCTGATAACATGCTATCCACTGCTTGATGTGCATTTGACACACGCAGTGGAACGCAAGCTAACAACGCTTCCTGGATTGCCTAGGCAACCATCCCCTACTTAAGGCAAGCTATTTGCCAAAAGGCGGGGCCACCTTGAGAAAGTGTCATTGTAAGACGAAAAATGTACGTCGGTGCGTAGTGTGTGGCGCACGATGATGAAGTCGTGCTAGTGTGGCAGTTTTTAATCTAGGAATAGCGTGTATTTTTAGACCAGCTACATTTGTTATTGTTCAATGATATATTCAGTCAGTCATACAACGATACACTCCATGGTGTACTGTAGGTGTTTATCATCTTCAGTAATGGCAGCATTCGAGCATATGCTTTCCCTCAGACGGGAAGATTAGATTGCTCGACAATGTGTATACAGAGCTGGTGTGTCTCACATAGAAACAACCGGAGACTGGTAATTACCTATATCTTCTGATGAGCAGAATTTACTTTGTATACACTTACTATTATCATTAACAGCATTTAGCAGTATCCTTCCCTCTATTTAGAAGGGTAGTGTGTACCACGCGATACATGTATACACATCCAGCGTGTTTCATATAGAAACAGCTGGAGTGTGGTCTCCGCCATTACCCCTTTGGATCTTTTACTGACAGTATTTATACTGCACCGACACACTTTATTCGAGCAAATACCCAGTATGTACCTGGCAGATACCTGGAATGCGCCGCTCCTCACCTCTGACAAGCCCCGTTGCGTTTGCCTTCCCAGCCTGGGTTCATGCCTGGCTGACGGGCGGCTGATCTGTTAAATGATAATGATTAGGATTTAATAGGCTGCAATGCTTCGCGTGTCTACCAGATGGCATAAATTCATGAATTGTAATGCAGTATATATATATATACTGTGCAGTATTGCAGCCAGCGGGAATAAAATGCTTCAATCCCTGCCTGGAAAATACCTCAATGCAATCGGGCAGAAAACAGTCACAAACCTCAATACACCCGGGTATACCCGAATTCGTGGGACTAGCCAAGCTCGAATAAAGTGTGTCGCCAGTGTACAGTACTCGGCAGCTACACTACCGACACGATTTATTCGAGCAGGGCTAGTTCCGCAAGCCGGGGGATGCCCCGGCTTGCTAGCTCCATGCCCATGCGCGCATGCCCAGGGCTCCCCGAGGGAGCCCTGGTGTGCCGTGATCTATGGGACGGCGGTGGGGGGTTCCGGGGGGCCCGGCGGACCCGGAGAGGCGAGGGAGAAGCCCCGATCGGAGGGCCACTCCTCCGAGGCTTCGGCGCGCATTCGGGACACCCCGGCGCGCGCCCGGTTACTGTCGCGGCCGAGACCGGGCAAATGCTCGAATAAACTCGGCCGCGACAGTACTAACATTGGCTAAGACATATCTCATACAATATGGTATTTCCACTCATAACGTTATGTCCAGCCACACTGGCAGAAATACATTGAACTGTTACAGCTATATCACTTGTATCCAATTTTGATACCAGCCCAGCCACATGTAATGCATTCCATGTGACAAACTACCTTAGGGCTCTTCCTTGATAATTGGCTTTATTTGACAGTAGTGTGTATATATTCTGCAGTTGCCATTCCAGCCAGGATTGTATATCCTATAGGTAATGTGTTTATGACTTCATAAGAGGAGCACCACATGGGAGTGGTATCCATTATATCTACAACATTAATACTGTCAGCACTATCCCAGATGATAACTAGCATAGCTAGCAGCTAAGCTACATACCTGTTGGGCCGTATGCAGCAGTTGATCTCCTTTCGACTGCACTCTGTATTGTGCCTACAGGGTACCTACCCGCTGTATACTGGGTCCTTCACTGTAACAATCCATTCAGTTATTGTAAGGACGCCGCGCCTCCTACCTTCCGCGGCCTCCTGCTCCTCTGCTCCGGCACTTGCCTGCGCCGCCGGGGAGCTCGGCATCTGTCCTCGCGTCGCCTCCTCTCTCCCTCCATCTACCGCCGGACGTGCGCGCTGCCGGGGCAGACCCCCGCGCACGCCGACGCCTGTGGGTTACCTTCCCGGCGTGCTTCCACTTCCTCCGCCTCTACGGATGTCAAGGATCTTGTTTCTCTCACATCTGTCCTGCATCGAGTCTCAGCCTATCAGCGCTCTACCTACGTCTGACCTCACTGCTGGTAGTTCACATTGGCCCTTCTCGCTATATAGTGCTACCAGCTCAGAGCTGATTGTTGAGCATAGTCAGTCTCTGGTTGTGCTTGTTACAAGCTACTTCGCAGTCTGCTCTTGTCGTTCTGTTACAGACCCTTGCCCTGTATCCGAACTCCCGATCTCTGGCACCCTTGGACCCCGGCTCGCTCTACGGACTTCTACCTTCTCCTCTCCTCGACCCTGGCTTTGGACTTTGACTACTCTTGATCTCTCCGACCCTGACTCCGGCAAGTACCTCTACGATTCTACACTCTCCTGCCCCGACCCAGGCTATCCACACTACTCTGCTTACCGGACCCGCTCACGCGGCTGTAGGGCGGTTGTTTACCTGTATCCCCACCTCGGCCTCGCGGTCCAGTCCGGTTTCAGGTGAGCACTCCTATACTCCCGTGACAGTTATTTACACGCTATCACTACAAATAAGTATTCACTTTGACTATTTACACTAGCCGTCATCATAACCCGATTGTTGGGAGATAAAAGAAGCAACCACACATGCTATTATGCAATCCAGGTTTTTTTTATCTATTGGTCTTTAAGAACACCCATGACCACTGAGGTAGTTAGAATCATATCTATATATATATGTGAGTAAAAAAAGTGACAAAAACCCTCCACAGGAAAGCAAATATGCAAATACCTGCCTAAGACATGCAGATGAGCATACAGTTGTATTTGCATATATATATATATATAAATATAAATTATCTAAGATTACATCTATGAGTGCTATCTATCTTTTCTTTAGAAGTTATTCACTAGGATTCGGCACCTACAGTTAGGTTCAGAAATAATTGAACACTGACACAATTTTCATCATTTTGGATCTGTACGCCACCACAATGGATTTGAAATGAAACAACCGAGATGCAATAGAAGTGCAGGCTTTCAGCTTTAATTCAAGGGGTTGAACAAAAATATTGTATGAAATGTTTAGGAATTGTAACCATTTTCATACACAGTCCCCTTATTTCAGGGGCTCAAATGTAATTGGACAAATTTACACAATCATAAATAAAATGTTCATTTTTAATACTTTGTCAAGAATCCTTTGCAGGCAATGACTGCTTGAAGTCTGGAACGCATGGACATCACCAAACGCTGGGTTTTCTCCTTTGTGATGCTTTGCCAGGTCTTTACTGCAGCTGTCTTCAGTTGTTGTTTGTTTGTGGGTCTTTCTACCTTAAGTTTTGTCTTCAGCAAGTGAAATGCATGCTCGATCGGGTTTAGATCAGGTGACTGACTCGGCCATTGCAGAATATTCCACTTCTTTTCCTTAAAAAACTCCTGGGTTGCTCTTGCAGTATGTTTTGGGTCATTGTCCATCTATAAAGTGAAGCGCCGTCCAATCAACTTCGCTGAATTTGGCTGAATCTGAGCAGACAATATCCCTATACACTTCAGAATTCATCCGGCTGCTTCTGTCTTCTGTCACATCATCAATAAACACTAGTGACCCAGTGCCATTGTAAGCCATGCATGCCCATGCATCACACTGCCTCCACCGTGTTTTACAGATGATGTGGTATGCTTCGGATCATGAGCCGTTCCAAGCCTTCTCCATACTTTTTTCTTCCCATCATTCTGGTACAGGTTGATCTTAGTTTCATCTGTCCAAAGAATGCTGTTCCAGAACGGGTCTGGCTTTTTAAAATATTGTTAGGCAAAGTCTAATCTTGCCTTTCTATTCTTGAGGCTTATGAATGGTTTTCACCTGGTGGTTAACCCTCTGTATTTGCTCTCGTGAAGTTTTCTCTTTATGGTAGACTTGGATAATGATATGCCTACCTCCTGGAGAGTGTTCTTCACTTGGCTGGATGTTGTGAAGGGTTTTTTCTTTTCCATGGAAAGGATCCTACGATCATCCACCACTGTTGTCTTCCGTGGACGTCCAGGCCTTTTTGTGTTGCATAGCTCACCAGTGCGTTCCTTTATTCTCAGAATGTACCAAATTGTTGACTTGGCCACTCCCAATGTTCCTGCTATCTCTCTGATGGATTTTCTTTTTTTTGGCAGCATCAGGATGCCCTGTTTCACTTGAATTGAGAGCTCCTTTGACCGCATGTTGTGGGTTCACAGCAACAGCTTCCAAATGCAAATGCCATGCCTGGAATCAACTCCAGACCTTTTACCTGCTTAATTGATGATGAAATAACGAAGGAATAGCCCACACCTGTCCATGAAACAGCTTTTGAGTCAATTGTCCAATTACTTTTGGTCCCTTGAAAAAGAGGGGGCTACATGGCTACATATTAAAGAGATGTAATTCCTAAACCCTTCCTCCAATTTGGATGTGAATACCCTCAAATTAAAGCTGATAGACTGCACTTTAAGCCCATATTCATTATTTAACTGTAACTTGAATTTATTTTGGTACACAGCCGAAATAACAAAACTTGTATCAGTGTCCAATTATTTCCGGACCTAACTGTATATAGGGTTTCATTATATGTGAATACATCTTGAATGCAGATATTTAGATTCACAGCCTTTTATACCTACACCCTTCTTCCACCAGAGATATTCAGTGGCCAGCTGCCAGTTTTTATCGGGATATGTATCTGGCATAGGTTTCTATTCTTTTTGTGATGGGATCTTGTGATATTTATTAGAGTCCCAGGACTATTTGTACACCCATTATTAATTTTAGTGTTTGTTAGTTTTGTGTTAGTCATTTATTTTATTACATACCAATAAAGGTTACATTTTAAATGATTCATTATACATTTGAGTTGAGTGCTAGACTACGGGGGCCTTTTCTGTTTTTGCCTTCCCTTAGACCAGTGTCCATATTGTATTTATCTACTAGCCCCAGGCACCTCTCATACTCCATTTAGACTGTAGCAAGTTCCCTTCCCCTTCCCCTCTTCTCCTTATTATTTCGTCTTTTTGGTGTGACTGATGCATTTTAGAAACGTGGTTCTCCAGGTACGATTTTGTTATTGTCAATAAAATATATTAAATGACAAGAATAGGTAATCTGTGTACATCAAGTAGGATAAAAACAGCATGTCATGGGACAAAGTTACCCACACCACACAGGGATCAGGAGCACCAAGGATCAGCAACCATCTGTACAGGCGGTCCAGGACTCACCAACATGTCTGCAGTATAGAGCATTCACTCCGCGTATTGCGCTGGAGATTCCGTCGGCACTTGATGATGTCACTCGAAGTCCCCACGTCGGTATGGAGCAGTAGGGTATAGTGAGTCCCAGATATATAGTCCCTTCCTGTAGGCTTAGTTTTAGCCCGGCGCATCTCCAGCAGTGGCTCCACGTGTTGTGCCAGAAGTTCCGTTGGCGCTCGGATGACGTCACTGAATGGCGCTGCACCAGTACAATGGAGCAAGACACAGCAAAGAGGAGGGGAACTAATAGACTCAGTAAAAGTTCAGAAAAAAAGTATCCTGCTCCTGATTCCTGTGTGGTGTGGCGTATGGGTAACTTTGTCCCATGACATGCTGTTTTTATCCTACTTGATGTACGCAGATTACTTATTCTTGTCATTTAATATCTTTTATTGACATACTACACTATGAGCGTTGTGCGCTGTTTTCTTTTGTTTTTTCTGTTCTAGTTCTCGGTGTGTCGAGCCACCCCTACTAAACAGCTGCAGACACTCCCATATCAATTTCACGTATATGTATACATTTTTTATACAATTTGTGCACTTTCATATATTATATAGTGCACTGGTATAGTTTATGGTTGCGCACTTCTTTCCTTTTTTGTATCACGATTTTGTTATTAGCTCCTCGTCAATATTTGTTTGAGCTTGTGTTCGGTCTTTGTCTTTGGGAGCAGGTGCCTCTGAAACATCTTGGTCTCCAACACTGGGAGCCGCGGATCCCCGATTTCCCCCAATGTGTTTGTTTATTCATCTTTGTGGACTCAGATATTCACTCCACACAGCAGGAAAGATGTTTGGAGATATCAATCATAGTAGGAAATATATTATAACTCCAGTATATGCATGAGGGTCCCAGGATCTCCTCCGCTAACCATCCATCCACGTTAATATCACTGGATGTCTCTCAATTAGAGCACTCCCTGAGAGATGTGTGGCTACGGTGTGTGTATATGGTGCAATACCTGTGGTGCACAGGAGATCTGAGTCTCCGCTACTGGGAACCTGGGGTATACCTGGCATTGGCCAGACCCGGGAAGTTTTGTGCGTGGTCACGGGCAGCAGTTATTGAGGTAATTATGGATACTCCTCCCACCATGACCACATGGCGCGGGGACACGTGGTACTCTAGGGTCCAGTCATGGACCTGTTGCCTTGTGGGTGTAAACATGGGGGTCTGAAGGGTTTCAAAAATTTAGACTACTGGATAGGGCAACCCAGGTTTGATATCTAAGCGATGCCTCCAATTGTAGCGCACTTTCCCCACCCCCTGAGAGATGTGTGGCTACGTTGTGTGTATATGGTGCAATACCTGTGGTGCACAGGAGATCTGAGTCTCCGATACTGGGGACCTGGGGTATACCTGAGTCGATGTTCGGTCGGTAGTGCTTCCACCTGTACAGGATTCTATGATGTAGAATAATCCCGCTACAGGACCCGTATACAATAAAACACACACTTATGAAAGATAACAGTTTTACTGAACATAAATAACATAGGCTATATATACAACCAACCAGGCCACACGGCTGTACCCTCCAATGTTCCGCTCCCCCACCCAAGGTGTGTGTGACAGTGCTGCCCCACTATAATGTTTGAGTTTGTGCACTGATGCGTTGGGTACCTGCTGGGTGATGCCACACCCAGGTGCACTGATGCCACCATGCTGGGATCCACGGATCCAATGCTGATACTGCGAAGCCTCCATCTACGTTGGGTGGGTCCCTTGTGGATTGTACCACTGTAAACAATGTCTTTATTAATGTATGGCGATCTGTGTCCTGGACCACAGGCCACAGCCACTGTGCGGCATCTCTCTGTGTCTCTAACACTAATATTGCTAAGCAGGGCAGGGTCCCTATCTGAGGGGCAAGTCCACAAACTATGTGGGAGTTGGGTTCTTACTGGGGCATACTAGGGGGTATCTGGCCTAGTGCAGATGCCACTGACATCTGCACATATAACTTACTCCTTCCTTGTCCCAGCTCCAACTGCCACTCTCCTAACTGTCAGCTCAAACTTCAAGCACACTCAAAGTTCCAATCTCCCTTCAGGAGATTCTAGCAGCCCTATTGGCTGTACTGTGTCATGTGTTGTGCAGCCCCTGGACTGCTGGAACCTTTGCATGCACAAACCTTTTCTGCGCATGCGAGCGCACAAACAAAATGGTAGCGCCTTTACCGACTACCTGCCTGCAGCGGAGGTGAGGAGAGTAAAGGGAGGACCGGGCTACATCAGCAATTGAAATGTCAATGCCAAATGCAAAGAACATAGTGAAATGTTTGGCTGTTCTGCATAATATTGTTATTGATTTGGAAGGTACAAATTATACGTCAGCAATGGACAGTGTGCCTGTATTGTCTACCCAGCTTCAAAGATGTAGGGGAACTAATGCACCTGAAAACAGGGCCAAATTTATCCGTGATTCATTCCAAAATTATTTAATGATGAAGGCGTCGTTCTATTGCAAAATAGGGAGTAGTACTTTTAAATGTCAAAAAGTTTGAAAAATTTCTCCTGTATGTAATATTAATAATGTTTAAATTGTTTGAGATAACATTGTCTTTCTATTTAATTAAAGAGAAATGGATGTATACTGATTGTTAAACAGAGAAATCACATGGCTTCCAAAATTTTTTTTTTTATTAAATACAACATTGTTTAAACATATAAAACCATTGAAAACATATATATTTGAAATTTGCAGTTAATTAGATGCAACTTAACCTTACATTGTTTCTGTATTTCTTTAAATTTCTTTACTGCATTGAAAACTGATTCACTAATTTATTTTCTTAACAATAATTTGTCTGCTTCCTCTAATTGTCTTATGTATGGGAGGAAGCTTCTTAAGCAATTCTATTCCTCATCTTGTTGTGTTTTGAATGACAGCCTGTAACAGGGTACTTATCCCTGTTCAGAAAACTTGCCTCTAATCCATCAGTGTGCTGGTTAATTGACCAGCACCTGGCTGATTGGTGGTTTGTTAGAGAAAAGGCTCCTCCTGAGACAGACAGAGAGATTCTTCCTGAGCTCACACGTGAGTTGATCTGACCCAGGAAGCAGAAAGAGCAGAGATATCCTTAGTCTCACACGTGGGGCTGACCAAGGAAATACTGCACATGAACAGATGTCTTGAGCTGCAAGCTGACAACAAGACAAAGGGGAGAAGATTCTAAACCTGGATCCTGATATTGCCTTATCACACAAGGGTGTGGTCAACAGGAGAACAGAGAAGCATCCCCCCTACAACTACAAAAGACAGAAGACTTTTTCATATACTGTAAGACTGTTATCTATATCTCTCTATAGATATATAATGATGTCTCTATGATTTGGGCTGGTGAATCGCTGGGCTAACCCCACAGTTAATGAGAGCTGGACTACAAGTGTATATATACTCCAAAGTGGAGCAGATTTGGTTTGCTGGTTTTCACGTTTGCTGTGTTTAAAGCGACAGACACAATAAAGCCTTTTTTTAAATTTCACCTTAAAACAGTCTCCATTGCGTTCCTCTGCACATGTCCTCTTACACAGCCATTATCTCAAGTTTGTGTGCCTCTATGGCAACAAATTCCTTTTTAAGATCACTAGCAGCCCTATGTTTTATTGGTGGTGGTACATATGAGCTAGAAGGCAGCGACAAAAATCCTCTTCTGTTGTTAACTCCACTACTGGATCGATAACTATTTCCAGGGTTATTATACAAGTCTCAAAGTTTGATACTGTTCTTGAAGGCATCATTTGGTCCTGCAAGAACAGCATCATTTTGAAAAAAGGGCCCGGATGAACAAAAGTCTCTGCTGCTTGGATTAGCATCACCGGATCGTGAAACTTGATTTTTCTTTAGCTTCCTCCGGAACGCATCTCTAAGGTTCTTCCACTTCCCTTTGCATATTTAAACTTAACAAATAAAAATTGAAAATTAATATAAAATCATGATTAATTTTTCAATACAACATTATTTATGAAACAAAAATGTGTTTGTGATGCGTCAAAATCGGTCAGAATTCCTCCATGACATATGTAGATAATACTGGATAACATGAGAAAGTCCATAAATGATGTGATAATTTTTCAGGTAAGGGCTAGGAGTCTAGTGAGGTCCACTTGACCATCACAGAAAGAAACCCCATAACGGCCCCTCCTAGTAACCAATAGGACGTAATAACAGGCACCGGTAACCATATACATATATGTGGGGGCACTATGGCCCTTTACCTTGGTGCTAGCAGGACTCCTCGATATCCAGGGCGTGCTGTTCATCCAGGTAAGTATGCAGCAAGAAGAAGAGTATAGATGTGTAGCACTGCCGCAATTTCCAGCTCCCAGTGAAACCGGAAAAATGATGAGGTAAGCTTTCAATTGAACAACAGGTCAGGTTTTATTGCAGGGTGGTGCAGCAAGGGGACAACGGAACAACACTAACGCACCTACGCGTTTCGTGCACTAAGCACTTTATCAAGGTGACAAACATACACAATACTGCATAATTTATACGCTTATCATAGGCACAGTCCAGGTGAGTATAAATTATGCAGTATTGTGTATGTTTGTCACCTTGATAAAGTGCTTAGTGCACGAAACGCGTAGGTGCGTTAGTGTTTTTCCGTTGTCCCCTTGCTGCACCACCCTGCAATAAAACCTGACCTGTTGTTCAATTGAAAGCTTACCTCATCATTTTTCCGGTTTCACTGGGAGCTGGAAATTGCGGCAGTGCTACACATCTATACTCTTCTTCTTGCAACATTATTTATGGCAATATCTAAAGATTTTACAAATTATACTGGTTAAGCATCATTTCATAAATCAAGTATTCGGTAAATACATACATATATATTTCAGGAAATTGATCAAAAATACAGCTATAAATACATGCAAAACTAGAAAATAACTAATCATTGCATCCATTATTTATTAACAAGCAAAAAACACATGCAGTGGATAAGTAAATACAAATTTAAACAAAATCTAAATAGTTAATTTTGTTAATTTGATAAAACTTTAAAAAAAAAAAATCAGTGCACATTTTATGACAAATAATTAAACAATGTTAAATAATGTAACACATAACTTACAAGGGATGGCCAACATTTCAGAAATCTCCTTCCATAGTTTATCATGCAGAATCCGGTCGTGGTACCATTAATTTTTTTGATTCCACAGAGAATCTCTAAGCGATACTTCTGAAATGAGGGATTCTGTTGTAGAATTTTCCCTTTATTCTACAAAACACAACACTGCACAGAAGAGCATGGCACAGTAGGGCATGGCACAGCAGAGCATGGCACACCACGGCATAGCATTGCACAGCACAGCACACCACGACACAGCAAGGCAGGGTACAGCAGGGCACAGCACACCACGGCACAGCAGGGCACGGCACAGCAGAGCACAGCAAGGCAAAGAAGGGCACAGCAGGGCACAGCACACCACAGCACAGAAGGGTACAGCAAAGCACAACATGGCACAGTACAGTACAGCACAATACCAGTATTTATACAGTTGGAAGATTTTTTTTAAGTCAGTTGACAGGCAGACTTTCAAAAGTTCATGGGAAGATTATACTTTTTTTTATTGCGTTCATAGGCAGATTTTGAGAAGTTAAGGGACAGAATATAGGTTTTAATTGAATTGAGAAATTTCTGGCCAGAATATAAGTGTCTGTGATTGGTGTAACAATGCTTTGCTATGGTTGGTTCTCCAATGCTTGCATTGCATTGGTTGTTTACTTGCTGTCCTCTGATAGGTTATGAGAATTTCAGGTGATCAGACCTCTGTGCTAAAGATTCCAAATATTTGTAATCCTGAAGTTAAGCGTCGTGGACAGCTCACAGGCACACGCAGGCGCGCGCTCATGCTGCTCACACACATTTCCTCAATGTGTTTCATCGCGGCGAGCGCATGTGCGCCCGCCCACTCAGAATCACCCTGGATGCACCCTAATACACTGATGCTTTGAGTTGTTTATTCAGAACATGTAGCAGCTAGATGGTATGTGGGAAATTGTAACGAATGTAGCAAGTGTGAGCTACATTCGTTACAATAGCTCCCTGTGTTTCCGTTGCATAGAGAAAAAATATTTCCTCTGATACACTAACATGCCTGCTGTGATATTGACGCTACTGTGTGTTAATAATAGCCTGGTTCAGAGTTTTTCCCGTGTGTTACATGGGATAGATACTCCATGCAGTTTGGCTGGTTAGCAATCAGGGAGGAGAGCAGCTGGCAGGAGGCCGGTCTAGTGATTGTACAGGGGATGCACATGGGAAGCCCAAAAGCACTAGTGGCAGAATTGCCCGGATCATTACCAGGTATATTGTGGGGTGCCTTTGCTCATGCCGACCCATATGTTTAAATAAAGTATAACAGAGTTGTTCAGATCAAATGACCCGGCATGTACCATGGGAGGCGGACCACCCATATGGACAAGTATAAACCAGTTTTTGACACAAGGTAGAAGAACATTGTTCAGTGATAGTGCTCTAAGGACCTTAGATGTTCAACATGTAATAATTCATTGATTTCTTGATTGAAGAACGGTGATAGGCTGGGTTAATGGTATATAAGTGAGCAAATGAGGTATATATGGGTGGGTGTATATGTCTAGGACCTATATTGAATGTCCTGGTGAGTGTGGGCGATGGAGATATATGAGCCCCACCTCCCCACTCCCAATGTGGACTAGGTCTAATAAACGACTATGTACACCGATAAAATACCTCAAAGAACAGTAGTAAAGTACATAGACTCACGTGAACCATGCCTGTAATGCCATCCAAGATGCGTGCTTCTGCGGGTTGAGTAGAAGGTCAGGTAGCCACGGATGCAGAGATGCAGAGCACAGCAGAGAAACAGGATTCCACGGGACAGCAGCGGTATGGTAAAAAAGATACTTTATTCACACATGATGGTGCAGACAGGTATGGATGCAAAAAGAGACGGAGGTTTTTTGCAGCCATTCCTGTCTGCACCATGATGTGTGAATAAAGTATCTTTTTTACCATACCGCTGCTGTCCCGTGGAATCCTGTTTCTCTGCTGTGCTCTGCATCTCTGCATCCGTGGCTACCTAAACCAGTTTTTGTGCTGAGGTAAGGAAGCCTGGGGGGGGGGGGGGACGGAGGGGAAAATGGGGGCAGGCAGACGCAATATAGTATCTGATTTACCTTTTAACCCTATAACTGCCAGAATCAGAACCTGATAACCACAAGAAGTGACACCCTAAATATACCTAACAGGATTGCCGTTAGAATTGTCCAGACAGGGTGAAACAGTGTGGAAAAGAACAATGCTGGGTAAAAAGAGAGAAGCCAGCGTAGACCAGAGTATGCGACACTACAGGTGCGCAGACGAGTATTCTAAAACTTGCCTTGGAAAATCTGGGACTATCACCAACAAGATCCAGGTACATGCTGGGTACATGCTGCAAACATTTCAGTGACATTTCTGCAGAGACTAATGGCCCATCGGATTAAAACAGCAGGGGTCCCTGGCAGTCCCATTCAGTTTGAATGTGACTGCCAGGGACCCCCGCTGTTAATCCGATGGGCCATTAGTCTGTCTGCAGAAATGTTGCAGCATGTACCCAGCATGTACCTGGGTCTTGTTGGTGATAGCCAGATTTGTTTTAGAATATTCGTCGGCATTGTTTATTCACTGTAGACAGGTCAATCACTCCCCTCTATCCATCCCAATATATCCTCTGTCACGAACAACACAGTTCGTGACTTAATTACACTATGCAACAAGGGTTAATATACATAGCCAACTCGCTAAATAAGTTAATTTTCACCCTTACACTGTTACAAAATGTTACAAAATAATCAGTTAATATGCCGACACCACCAGAAGAAATATCAAACGTAATTTGGAGAGTTTAACAGTCACTGTTTATTTAGAAAAGCTATGTACTCGACACACAAAAATCTGCTGTACCAAAATGTGTCCACAAATGTAATTTACTGCTTGCAAAGCATGCAACTGTAAAATCAGAGCTGGAAGTATTACTTATCAAAGTTTGGTTTTAATATATAAAAATACAGTGCTTGGATTACAGAACAAGATTATTGCATGAACATACAGTAATAATAAATTCAGGCAGTTCCTTAAAATAACATGATAAACATAAGCAGAAATCCCTACACAGCACGTTACAGCATGTCATTGTTTCTTCCAGAGAGGCCACTGATGTAGAAAAGATGAGAATTCATGTGCCTCATCCCAAAACACACTACTGTTAAATTCTGATTTCAGAACTTCATGTCAAGACCTATATACCCTTCTTCTCCTATTGAAAACAAAATAAGCCCACCCCTGTCATCAACCAGCCACTTGGCTAACATTGTTATGTCTTAAAAGGAAAAAATAACTCTTCTTGTCAACTTTAAAGTTTTTCTCCATATATAAAAGGCGTTATATCTTTGTTTCTATAATACATAGATAGATGCCATCTTCAATGTTGCGTTTGTGTACTTAACATACACGCCTGCATAAAAAATTTGATAGCCTAACGTCTATTTTTGCAGGAGAACCCATATGTGTCTTTTTAAATGGTAACCTGTTCGTCACCTCTTTCTCGGATTAACAGGGGATATTTCAAGAATGTAAGGTTTACTTTGAAGCTGGTAGCCATGATCTGGGTATCATCTACAGACTTCCATACTATATTTATTTTACACTTTTGGTGGGCCATTAGTGATAAGCCCCAGGTTAAGCTCCCTTTCTAGATCAACACCAGACACAAGGGTCTTGACCTGTCATAAAACAATTCTTGAATTGTAGGTAGATCTGTAACCACATTAATTCTTCAAGTGCCAGATTGATTAAAATAGTTAATATCTCATGATATTATCATGACTCCTCCCTTCTTTAAAATGAGTGAAGTGGGCTGACTACAGCCACGGCCGCTTTTATTTTAACACTTCTCGGTTATTTTCCAGTGACTTTTTCAGAATGCCACGCACTTGACCGCATTCATGCTGTATTCATGCTGCATTCATGCCGCCCGTCACCCGCGCTTGATTTGTTTAATGATAATGGTTCGGATTTAATTGGGTGCAATTCTTCGTGTATCCGCCAGGTGTCAGATATTAATGAATTGTAATAAATTTTAATGTGTACACTACAGTACTGTACATGTGCTTCAGGAATGTGTCAACTTGCAGGTGTTTAAAAAATACCACAGTGGTCCATTGTGAATTGACCTTGGTACTGAAAAAGTTACAATAATGTATCAATTTAGGCTTACATATTAAAAACTCAATGCACAGTATCTGGTGTGCTATTGTCCAGAGATTTCTGAGATGAGTACACCACTGTGTTCAAAACTGTGTTCACTGTGTTCAAAAAGCCCGACATAACGTACAGATGGCACAATGCAGTACAGGACAAGGGCAAGCTCAGATACAGATCATCAAGTGGTAGGCTATGCAATGTGTGTCACCTTTTATGGATTGCAACGAGGTGCAGGTGTTAAAAGTGGGCGTACTCTAATGTTACTCATTAACGTATAAATACACCATCCATTTTGTTGATTCACTGCACATTGAATACACATCAACTAAACATCGAATATACATTCTTGTGCTTGTATTTCTTTCTACACGCAGCGATGCCTGTTAAAAAGATTTCTAAGGATCCCAGCATGAGAATAAAGGATATGTACATGAGAGAACAACAAATTTCAGATATTCAACGCTAGTTAAGTACTTCTGGCCTCGTTGTACCAGCAGCCACCATGAGCTATCATGCCCACGGTAAGACCAAAAAATTCAAGAAGACACCAACGGTAACTACCGCTTAAGTAAAGTATTTTGAATATGTTTTCTTTACCGTGCAGTGCAATAGCACTTTTATTGGTTAGATGGCTTATTGTTTTTAACAGAATCATTTTCCTAGCATTTATTAGATATACTGTACTGTACAATTTGTTTTTGTGTTGCACCTCCTTCCTCAATTATCCTATTACATTCTTACATTCTTAAAATCAATTCTATTTCAAAGTGAGTTGCACCTCTTTCTTTAATTATAACTCACTTCATTATTACTCATTATGACTCACGCACTCACAACCTCCCATTTCAGTACACAGTTTACTGTTTACTGTAAACAGTATGACACACAAACACAAAGTACCACTAATATTATATTATAATTGTTATCACTGTATATTTATATAACTATATTATCTATCTATTATTATTATTATTGCTGTATATTTATATAACTATATTACTGTATATAAATTTCTATCTATTATTATTTATATCGCTGTATATTTATATAACTGCAGTATACAGTATTATATATATTTAGCCATACTCTAGGCCTGCACATAAATGATGTACTGTACTTGTGGCCTACTGTAAGGTATTCTTTTTCCTTTACACTGTAGGGAGACAACTCTTCTGGTTGACCAATTAAGTGAAGAGAATGATGAGAAGAGGGCCACAAGGGTCAAGACACTCTGCATAAAACTCACAATATATCCATATCAGAGACCAGCATCAAGAAGAGACGCAGAATTGGATGGAAATATGGACGTGTGAGGTTAGTACTGAACAGTACAGGAGGTAAAAGTGTGGTTTAAGAAACTGTACTGTACCTATAAAACTATTCCTTGTCATTACAGAGCATAATCTATCATAAGGGATGTCAACAAGATAAAGAGAGTGGTCCAGGCACAGGCATGGATCGACAGTGGCGAAACTTTCCAGGATTGCATCTTTACTGACGAGTCTACTGTATCGCTGGAGAGATTTCCCACCTTTGCATTCCCCAAAAAAGGACGCATATCTATGAAGCCGTGTCCAAAACACCCAGTGAAGATGCATGTGTGGGGTGCCATTTCTAGGCGTGGACCAGGATGCATCGTCATCTTTGATGGTAAAATAATGCACAAAGTCACATGCTGTAGCCTTATGCACTGTACTGTACTACTGTAGTGTGCATTATTTTGAGCACTTTTCTTTTCTTGTTACAGGAATCATGAATAAAGTTTAATTTCAAGAGAAAATAGTGCCTGAGATTGTGGAATACATCACACGTGAATTCCCAGATGGTCACCGTTTCTACCAGGACAATGATCCCAAACACACCGCGTCAACTTCACATATTCTTGCCTGCGGTATCAACTGGATGAAGACGCCCGCGGAGTAAGTATGGTAACCGTGTCTCATTTTTCGCACTGTTTACTATGTATCTCTTTAACTAATTCTCCCTGTTTTCTCCCCTCCAATGACAGATCGCCAGACTTCAATCCTATTGAAATGGTCTGGCATCAGCTGAAGGATCTTATCCGAAAAGTGGTGAAACCCTCAAAAAAGGATCAGGTGGCGAAGGGCATACTGAGATTTTGGAACAATGTACTCACCGTCGAACGATGTAATAAATATATCGACCATATTGCGACTGTGTTGCCCATTGTGATAGAGCGTAATGGGCATGCATCAGGAAGGTAGTATGGTACAGTACTTTACTGTAGTATGGTAAGTACAGGCACACCAAGTACGGTATGATACAGGTAAGTAAGGCACAGATAGTTTTACAGAATTCAGTATGTACTTAACTGCACTTATTTTTTCTTTTC
Source organism: Ascaphus truei (assembly GCA_036426205.1). Classification (NCBI taxonomy): domain Eukaryota; kingdom Metazoa; phylum Chordata; class Amphibia; order Anura; family Ascaphidae; genus Ascaphus; species Ascaphus truei. The sequence continues at coordinate 78,196 of WSYH01000742.1, forward strand.
AGAGAGAGCTGCACTACAAATCTTGTTACAAAGTATTTTACAGTAGTTATACCGTAGTTATAATGTATAATGAGTTCCAGTATACAGTAGTTTGACAGTAGTAACTGCATAGTCCAATATGGAGTAGTTATACTATACACAATGCCATTATATACACTTACCTGCACTCATTTTTTCTTTCCTTTTCAGAGAGATCTGCACTTAAAAAGGACAGGCGGGGGGAGGGGGGGTATCATGTGTAAATTTTGTGCTGTGTGGATAGTGTATCTACAGTCATGATTTACACAAAAAAAACCTCTCTCAATGAACTACAGAATGCAATGTGGCCATGATGAAGAAGAGAGACTGAACATTTGTATTACTGTTTTTATTATTATAAATTTGCATTATTCATGATTTGTATGTTTCATTCTTCCATGATTATCCACCGGCTCTTAATTTTCAACTGACAGAAGAACTACAGTACGTGTACAAAGAAGATAAAGACTGTAATTTTATTATTCAGGATAATTTGTATTTTTTTATTCCTGATAAAATAAAATAAATATTTCTTTACATTCACGATAATCATAATCATTGAAACACCCCCCCCCCCCCACCCCATATCAGATTTACTTATTAAATTTGGGTGTGGATAAACATTTCTATTCACGTTGTAAGGCTTGTGTGTGAAGTGGTGGGGGGTTGAAGGGCTAATCAGATTAACATATTCAATTCGAGAAGGGATTATCACACGTGCGCATGTGTTACCGTAAACAAAGTCTCAAAGATTTTAAAGAATGGCTTTGGGGTTTGGGGGGTGGATGGATGAGTCATTCTCATGGTTTGTGAGAGGTGTCGATAAGAAGTTGAAATCCTTGAGCATTCTGTGTGTGCGGGGGGAGGGGAGAAAAGCTGTATGATGGATTACCTGTAGTTCAAATAAATATTTTCAACAGGTTATCATAATGTTTTGATCCTCACACCCGCAAATACAAATCACAGTATGCCACCCACGTCATAAAACATGTGCATGACTAGTGTAGAATTAAAAAGCTACAGTAGTGATTGATGATCAGAATATCAAGAATTGTTATGCGGGCACAGCATATGTCAAGAAACGGAATAAAAAAAAAAAAAATAAAAAAAAAATCAGACTTGAACTTCTAATTGAATGGGAAGTCATACACGTATGCGCAGGAATGTGATGACAGGTTCTGGAAGATTAAAGCCAGAAAGACATCCATTCCAAGGAATTGTGTGGGAGAGGTGTACTGTAGATAAGAAGTTGAAATACCTTGTGTGTGTGGGGGGCGAGGGGGAGAGCGCTGCATGATGGATTATCAATTCAAATAAATATTTTCAAAACGTCATCATAATGTTTAATGCGCTGAAATGTGATACTGTAACACGCCTATGCATTTCAACAATGTTCAAATGAGATACTGTACAGTACACGCATGCGCATAAAATAAACAGTATGAAAAGAAGTAAAAGTATTGATTACTAAATAATACATATACTGTAGAAATGTGATAATTTTATATTCGAAGAAGACGCAACATTATATTTTTGTAATACTGTATAAATCTTCAAATTTACAATTACTGTGCGCGCACACACAGACTTGCAGAAAATGTACGGCTGTACTGTAGGTTGAATTGCTATTATACTTTTAAGACAACAGCTCGCAAATGCCCATCTGAGTTTTTAGACGGTATTGCAGTATTGCAGACAGCGCTAAAAATCCGAGCGCTAACATATCGAAAACCGCTCCGGAAAAAAAGAAAACAGACCGCGTCTAGCCGCGGTTATCAGAGCGGCTCGGCTATGGCCGCCTTAGGATAAAGGCGGTCGCAGCTGTACATGTCATTCTTTGTGCTCCCTTAAATACCGCCTTCACCCTGGCATGATGAAACATCTATATTGTTCCAGTCCGGGAGCCATGCCCCTACTGGCTGTCTCTTTCTAGCTGTCTCTTCCTCTGACTGTCGCTTGAGCTCTCTCTCTCTCTGAGGGACTTGCTTTCTTTCTGTCTGTCTTGCTCTCTTTGGTTGTCTCTTGGGCCTGCTCTTGCTCTGACAGTCCCTCTTTCTCTTTACTGTCTCTCCCTCTTTCTTTCTCAGCATCTCTCTTTCTTTTGCTGGCTGTCTTCCTGTCTCTCTGCCTTGTTACTGACACTATCTCTCTCTTTCCCAGCCTCTCTACTGTACCTCTTTACTCTGCTGGCAGTCTGCCTCTGCCTTGCTAGCTTTCTCTCTTTTGCTGATTTTCTTGCTCTGTCTGTCTCTTCTTCTGCCTTTCCCTCAGCAGTCAGTGCCTGAGCAGGCATATCACTTTCCCCAGGTCCTTAGATACTGTCAGATTCAGGGTGATGGGCTGTAATGGGAAACCCTTGCTGTTCCCCCTTCGGTACAACCCCTATTAAGCACTTCCTATGGATTACAGGCTTTGATTGGAGGCTCTACCTGCCCCCACTTCAGTACAACCCCCCTCACTAATCCCCTTGGTGTCTCTAGTGATAACGTACTGAAATGGGAAAGTATCCCTCCACCTACTTCAGTACAACCCCCTTCACTTTCCCACTCATGGCTTCCTTTGACAACAGGCTGCCAAGGCAAACTATCTCTGCCCCCCACTTCAGTACAACCCCCTAACAAACCCTCTGGGGGTATCCTGTGACAATGGTCTGTAATTGGAAACTCTACGCCCCACATTGCTACAACCCCCCTCACTATTCCCATCAGGCCTACTTTGAAAAGGATCTGTAATGGGAAGCTCTCTCAGTCCCCCACTTGGCTATATAACCCCTCAATCACCTCCTCTGGACCCCCTATGACAATCTGGTGGGTGCTGAATTATTTTACTGGGAGGTCCCAATAGCCACAAACTTCTGTGCAATTCCTGGTCCCCAGTGTGTGTCGATATCTGGAATTGTTAAGTGAGTTCCTGAGCTTGTTGGGTCACAGCAGTCTCAAATTGGATAATTATCTTTACAAGATCATTATCTGGCAACAAATTAGCAGGAGTATCATCAATTATTCCCACATCCCAAACACCCTGCCCAGTGCCCCAATTCAAGTCTACTTTTGCCAAAGGCAAATGGTGGAGGCCCCCTCTCACCACCCCCATATGCAGAGTCCTTCCAGGAATGATTGGCTCAGATCCCTGTAACAGGGTGGATCCAATGTCACGTAATGATGCAGGGAAACAGATTCTCTGAGACAGCACTGAACAAGTTAAAGCCAGAGGGCTGTCTTAATTGGCATGCTTAGCTGCCTCATTAGAGGCCTTTAAAAAGCCTGCAGCACATACTCCATGGCAATATCTGATCAAGGCAGACACTTTGGAATGCTGAAGAAAGCACCCTGTGCTTAGAGTCTCTGATCCAGGGAGTCACCCTGGACCACTGAAGAGAGCATTGGGACTCTCCCCCCCCCCCCATCTCTTTGTCAGAAAGGAGAAAGCCGGGGCATGCAGGTAAACTGACCTCTCCAGTGACTGTTTGTGTTGTTGTTGGTAAGGAGCTTAGTCCTCCAACCCATAGATTGAGTGAAAGATGTAATATAGTCAGCATCCCTTTAGGAGCTAGACCTGGTTGTTTTCGTTACCCCCATTACAGTATGCTGATCAGGAGCTGATATTTATCTTGCCCAATTTCCCCTAATTAAAGCCTATATGATATTTCCCTAAAAACCTTCTGCACAAATCTCTTACATATGGTATTAGAAGTGAGAGGAAAGGTGGCCCTTGGATTTCAAAGGGGCCACAGAGACTGTCAGGGATTTTTTTTTTAAATGCTTTTGTTTGCAACAGTTCCTGCAACAGTTTGCACAACAGGAATAAGATGGAAGAAACTTGTGCAAAGGTCACCCTAGACTAAAGATCTTCTTGAGAGAAAATCAAGGCACCCTGAACAAGATAAATCCACAAATGCCACTGTCTGACTGGGGAGACTGCAATAGATGAGGACCCACACAAGGTACTGATTATGTGAATAACGTCTACTCCCTCACGTGTAAAAAAAAGAAAAGAAAACATGTGTTTTTAAATGGCTTCTCAGTAAAATTAAGACATCAACAGAGGCACCTGCAAGAGTAACAAACTATGCAAGTAAATTCCTGCACACCTGTATTACTACCAGTTTTGGTTCTAGCATATACAGAAAAATATTGATGCAGTTGGACATCCCGAGGTGTGTGAGAAGAATGCACCTGAAAGGGCAAGAATGGAGGGCAAAATGTGTTTCTTTAATGAACCTGGCCGCATGAAATTGTCCTTTCAGGCCTTATGATGATGATGACTCCTATATGGTCCTAGAAACGTGGTGCACCAGCAAAATGCCCCATAGATGTTGCGGTGCCTGGACCCTGGACACACTGGAGAGTTGTGTCCCTATATCCTTGAACTTGATTGCTGGCAGATGAACACCGAATATTTCCACCTGATACTACAACTGCAAGAAAAGCATGGTGGGTGCAGAAAAAAATGCAGAATTTTTAAGCAAAGTAGGGGACCTCAGTATCCCTGATGCATCAGAATCTTCCAAAGTAAAGAGGAAGAGTAAAGAAATAGAGTTCCTAACTTACTGTGGAATGTACAATTTGCAGATGACCCTGTGACAGAAGGGGGCCGAGAAGCTCTGCAGCCTAAAGCGACTGGCAGGTTAATCCCGAGAATAGCGGAATCTCCAGAGAGCCGAAGGCAGAATCATTTCCCTGATGAAGTTTCCATCCGGTTCTGACAATGCGAAAACCTCAATAAACAGTACCAAGGAAGCAGAGCCAAAACAAATAGGTTAAGATCCCTTGACCAGCCCTGAAGATGCACTTCAAAAAGCCAGATGCAGCAAGAGGAAAAAGAACAATGTCCCAATATCACTGCATCAGTTATTAATCTTGCTGCATATAAATATGTCAAGTGAATGTTGATAATGTTAAGTATTGAAAGGTCAGGACTACTTAGATGTACACCTGTGAGTGTTAAAAAATGGAGTAATAGTTATGAGCTCAATAATGGGGGTATGTACAGTATATAAGCCTGAGTATAGAGGTTCCTGGAGCTAACTACTGTCTGTGAGGACAGTTATAGCTTGTTCTCAACAGGCATACCAGCACTAGAGCAAAACTAAATAATAAACTAAATAATCTCTATCCCTGGGATTTAAAAAAATAATGATAAGGGTATAGCTTACAATTAAGTTGTTAACTCCTTCCTTTGATGCGTGCCTCCAGCCAAACAGTAGACAAGAAGATCCAAGGATGGAGCAAAAAGCGGAGCATAGTGTTGAAAAAATTGGGGCTAAGCAAAAATGTTGAGTTACAAAGATATTTTAAAATATCCATTTCCGGTTTCGCAGGTGATGCTACTCCATGCGTGATTTGTCACTTCCGGTTTTTGGGGAAACCTTTATAAACTGTGGATTTAACAAGGGAGTAACACTGTTTGACAAAGCGCTGATAGTGCGAAACGCATCAGAGTGGACATCCTGTTACCCTCCATGTTGTCACTTGTTTAATAAAATATATTTTAACTCAACTTTTTTTGCTTAGTCCCAGTTTTTTCAACTATGTGCTCCTCTTTTTGCGCCATCCTTGGATCAAAATGTCAGATTTTACTGTCATCTCCTCTCTGAATGATTAATAAAGGAGATAGAAACTAAGGACAAGCTACAGAGGAGTCTGTTCACAGTCACCTATGAGTGTTTGACTTTGAAGAAAATATAACGTTGCATGCGTTGTGATATCATTTATCTGTTGACTGAGCTGGAGATGGCGAATACTATTATTACCGCCATGGGTGAGAAACAGAACTGCTCTGACAAAATTATTGCTGTCTGGAAGAAGTATGAGAAGGCTGAGGCAGAGCTTAAAGTCTTTCAGCAGAAGGCATTCAGTCTAGTATAGAGTTTGAACTCTCTCAGGAGTGTTGCAGTCTCAGCACAGGGCTGGGAATCTCTCAAAGCTGAACAATGTACATGTTTCCTCTAAGACAGAGATACAAAGTAGAGCTCTATTCACAAGTTCATAATGAAGTTCTCCATTTAATGTGACAGTCAAGAACTATGTTTGTCTATGTTGTGTTGGCTGCACAAGCAAGATTCTACTTGCCTGAAACTGTTTCCCAGCACTTTGGAATTGTTCAATACAGTGCTGGAAATCTCTCAGAAAGAGGTTCACACTCTCAGCCTAGAGCTGGATGTCTCTCGCCAGAAGGTCAGCGGTCGTAGTACAGAACTTTTTTTTATTATGTAGTTATTTACATGGATTATGAATTTAATCAAATAAAGCAATTGTTAATGTACTATGTTAGTGGCAATAATTGTATATGTATTGATAGTCATAATTTAGCATGTATTTATGTATAGAGGTTTTATTGTTTTGTATATAAATATGCATGCATTTGTGGGTTTTGAGTTATGTACTGTATTTTCTTCCTTTTTTATAAATCAGTGAAGGAGATCATTTTTCTTATTGGTTTCAGCACCAGTCATGTTATTAATGATTTAACACTTTATGATTATTATACACACCAGTTATCATTGGTGATATGATTTCAATTTACTTTCAAATTAATATTATTCACATTATTCACTTAATTATTATAGTTTATTATCCATTTAAGGATACATTTCGTTTAAGATGTTTCACATCTAATCTTACACTTTATTCGTATTATATTTATACATTTGATAGCTTTTGATTTTTAGATATGATGGATAAGCACAGCATCATGTTCTTCTTCTTTTGTAGTTTTAAGATCCAGTTGGATTGTTTGGTGGGAGAATGGAGTGCCCATTCTAGACTCATATAGCATGGAAGTGGATTGAATTGAAATTACTGTCTGATGTGTATATCCATTTATTTCTATGACAGTCTGTGTGATTGGAATATACACACACACACACACACACACACACACACACACACACACACACACACACCTAAAAAAAAAATACTTGGGTACTAGTCGCTAAGGTAATGATGTTGACTTTAAATGCATTTTTATTGCATGGGATTGATGCCAGGGGTTTCCGGTGCTGATATTAATGGATTTCAGCTCCGGACCCTCCGGGCATAAATCCGATGCAGGAAAAATGCATTATTTTTCTAAGTCCCGTCTCGCCGCTTATCGACTGCTTCTCACCACCCTCTTTCCAACTTTTCCTGGCGAGACGATTTTGAGAGGAAATCTCAATTCTAAAGTCGCAATTAGCCTCGATAAACTAATCGGGGCTACTAGATTACCATGAGTTTGAAAAGCTTGTGATAAGTGGTGATAAGTGGCTTATTGTCGCGCGTTTGGAGATTCATTTTTTCGGCAAAAAAATTGCCAAGAAGCTCTCTTATCGCTGACTTATGTATGTATGTATGTCTTTATTTGTATAGCGCCATAAAATGTACATAGCGCTTCACAGTAGTAATACATGTCATATAAATAACAAATATAAATAACAGATCATGGGAATAAGTGCTTCAGACATACTGAATTAATTATCAGAGCTTACTATTTAGCAGTAAGCTTTTTTGGCGATAAGGTGGCAATAAGTGATTTATCGGAACTTGGTGCATAGGTAAAAGTTTCTGAAGCCGGCAAACAAATAAGAGCTTGAGAAGGGGATTCTTGATTAATGGGATGAGTATCTAAGTGTCAAAACTTGCAATAGTTACATAAATCATATAAATAATGTTTTACCTGCTGTTATTTAACACTAGGGGCCTCATTCAGAAAGCCTCGGTAAGGCCCTTATCGAGCACTTATCGACCAAAATGGCTACTCGTATTCAAAAAGCCTTGATAAGTGCTCGATAGCGGCCTGTACGACGCAAAATTTTATGATCCTTAGAAAATCTCCAATTGAGCGGCGATCAGCCGCTTATCGACCATTTTCGGAAGGATCAAAAACTCGCGCGATTCAGATATCTATGAGTCGGCTGTTGCGGCCTATCGCAGCCCTAAAAGGCGTTCTTCTCCCCAAATCCAATACACCACAAAATTTGGGTAGATTGGTGGGGAGATTCCTCGATGAGCTGCGATGTGTCGGGACATAGAAAAAATCAGGCCCCTTTCCTGCCTCGGATTGATGCCGGGGGTCTCCGGAGCTGATAGCCATTAATAGCAGCACCGGAGCCCCCATACATGCATCCGATGCAGGAAAAATGCATTTACAGCAACTTCATTACCTTAGCGACTAACCGCTAAGGCAATGAAGGGGTTAAACACCCATGCCAGGCTTACTGTGGCTAGCGAGGATGGGTGAAGGGGGAATTTGGCCCTTAGTGGCTGTTTAGGCCTTGCGGGGGGGGGGTTGCGGGGGACTTAACCCCTTCATTACCTTAGCGGTTAATACCGCTAAGGTAATAAAGGGGTTAACCCAACCGCTACCCACCAGCAAGGTCTAGACACCCAGCCTGAGGGCTAATACCCCCTTCACCCATCCATGAAGCCTAAGCACCCACCCTGGACTGACTATACCCACCCTGTACCCATTGAGTAGTATACTGGTACATCATACCCATATAATAATAATAATATGGGCATGATAAGTCACTATAGCACTCAATGGGCACCCTAATTACAATACATTAATACACAAGACACACAATAATAAAACATAACTAAACTCCAAAAAACCACACTTCACTAAATAAAAACAGTAGCCAGCTAATCCAATCAGTACAAGCAATAACAACATCAACAATGAATTAATTAAACCATTAACCAATTAAACCAATTAATTCCTAAACAAACTCAAAATGAATAATAACACTATCCAATCAAAACAATTAATTACTACAACATTAATGAATGTAAACATTAAAATACAAAGAAAGAAATTCTAACAATATCTGAAAAAACCATAAAACGCATGGTCACTAAAACGCATGACGTCACTAAATCCAAGATGGCCGCTGTGTCACAAATAACCATAAAACGCATTAGCTAACATAATACAACATTAACTACAAACGAACACCAATCGCAAACCTTCTATTAGCATTAAGCATGAAAAAACAAACAATCACATCCACATAATAAACTGAAATGAAAAAAAGGAACAGCAATACCAAGCGAGAAATGCCCCACAAATATTGTCATAATAATGTATTAATCTGTACCCTAAAGTGGTACAGATTAATATATTATCAGTCAATGTGCCTCCCCCCAAAAATCTAAAAACACATCCAATGAAGAAACCTGTAAAAAGAGACATTTACAAACATTCAATATATTACTTACCATTAGAAGCGGTGGCCCTGCGACTCCCGGGGTAACAGGAAGCTCACGTACCTTGAAACCCTCCAACAGCATCTGATGCCATCCGCCATGAAGATCCTGATCAGGTACCCAAATCTTCTTTTTTCTTTCTTTAATCACCTTCTTCTATCTTCATCTGTAACTATTTCTTGATCTTCTTAATCTTCTATCTTCTTGTTGTAATCCAAAAAGCCCCATGGTAGATCCCAACCGATGTAGTCTCGTCGTCTTCTTTGGCTCAAATGAGGCGTCATAGCCTTAAATAGGGCTTGTGATGTCACACTTAGCCTCCAATTGATTAACAGCCACCTGAGTATTGTAATTAGGGTGCCCATTGAGTGCTATAGAGGCTTATCATGCCCATATTATTATAATATGGGTATGATGTACCACTATACTACTCAATGGGTACAGGGTGGGTATAGTCAGTCAGGGGTGGGTGCTTAGGCCTCCTGGGTTTGTATCGGGTCAGGGTGGGTTAACCCCTTAATGACTATAGCGGTTAGTAACCACTACGGTGATTAAGGGGTTAGGGGCCATTAGAATGTCTTTATTATGTACTGTATACTGTATATGCTTTCTTGCTATGGAGGACAGAGGGACCTGCTGTTGTGGTAAGTATAACTGTATTTATTGACTTTATGTTTGTATGCTAATGCAGTGTTTAATAATGGGCAAATAATCTATTATCCATATCTGGAATAGTTATTTGCCATTATTTTACTGATGGGTTTGGGCGGAGGGGGGGGGGGGCGTGTATTTATGTTTATTAAATTATTTATTAATATATATTTCTTTTATAGTGTATATATGCAGGGGGTCTCCGGAGCTGAACCACGTTGGTTTTATGTCCGGGGACCCCCTGCTTCCCGAGATACATGCACCTTTATGGGGTGCCGGTATCCCTCTGCATTGAAATGTCCCGCATCACGTGACCGGGATATTTCCTTGCATAGGAGATACCGGCACCCCATAAAGGTGCCTGTATCCCGGGAAGCAGGGGGTCCCCGGACATAAAACCAACGTGGTTCAGCTCCGGAGACCCCCTGCACATATACACTATGAAAGAAATGTATATTTAAAGAAATAATTTTCGGGCGACATTTCAGCTGTGAGAGGCGGCTCTCTCAGAGCCGCTCTCTCTACAGCAGAAATGAATCGCCGGTTTAGGCCTTTTCAGGGGCTCCATGCACTTGCTGGCAGCAACTCGCCCGTTTTGGGAATTTTGCTATCACAGGTAATCGAGCCATTCTGAATACCGTGATAGCAACACCCAAAAAAAAACGTAATTTTAAATGCCCTGGCGATAATTTTTATCAACCCTCTCTGAATGAGGCCCTAGAATGGCTATAGAAATTTGATTTTGTATAAATATATATTTTATATTTTAAACAAAACAATCTTCCTATTATATTTTTTGGACTCTTCCAGATACAAGTTTTGGGAGCAGCAGACAAGTTAATTGTTGGTTAAAAAAAGGCTGGTTGATTAGTAAGATAATTGTTTTAGCTTTTAACAAAGTATGCCATCAGTGAGGCATTGGTTGAGCAGAAATCCTGTTTCCTCTGTCCTGCCTAACTTAGCCCTAAGCACAGACACTCAGGGGGAGGAGCACATGAATGATTCATGCATAATGTGAGGTACTGTATGTAAGTTATTAGCCATCTTTATTTAACAATGTATCCAAGTATTGTGGCCAAATTTCACATCACTAATGTCAGCACTCAATGCTGCAGTGCCTACAGTAATCAAGAATAATATAGTAAAAAAGTAAAAAATATGACACACAGTATACAGTAGCAACACTTTGCCTATACTTGAATCAGTGAAGAAATAAAGGCTTAAAGTACACTCAGCTCACTCCTGTCTATGCACATGCATGTCTATTGAATGCATATTCGGTTCTTTCAATTAAAGGGGAGGGAGGATTGTCTTCACATGAGCAAAAAGCTGAAAAAACAGCTGGGACCTTAGCGCCTGGTATCCCACTGTGGGTGTTTTTGTTTGTTTATTGGAACAGCCGTTATTCGGACCTTAGAAGCAGGTAGTGGTGGAGGGAGGGTACTGTGGGTAATGTTTGTCTATGTAGGAAAATTGTGTAAGTATTGTGGTTAAATCTCACATCACTAATGTCAGAACTCAATAATTTTAAATATTTCCCAGGAAACAGCCCATTGCAGTTACAATGTTTGGCATTGACAACGTTTTTATTTCAGTGACTCTCTCATAGTATAAAAGTAGAATAACGTATATATCTTTCTATGTACCTACTTTGACTAATATAATAAAAAGAAGGGCCACCAACAGAAATCATGGGGCCCAGGACAAATTAAAGGAGCAGACCCCCCCCCAAACCATAGCGCACCTACCACTAAAAGAAATTGGGTGAGTGAGTTGGGTGAGTAGTGGGTGGGTAACACCCCCCCGCGTGCCTACTTCCTGCCCCGGGCAGCAGCCAAGGGTACCAGGGAAGGCCAGTTTCGCCCCCCGAGCCTACCTCCCCAGGCAGCAGCAGTGGGTATCAGGGGCAGGGGATCGGGGGCAGGGCGGTAGCGCCAATGCACCCGACTGTACGCCACTGGGGGCCCGGCCTCGACCGGCAGCAGGACCTGGCCAGAGGTCGAGGGAAAATTTTAGCGCTGGCCGGGCACCCAACAGTCAGCGGGCCCGGGACACCAACCCCAGCAGGCCCCCCCCCTGTTTGCGGCCCTGGTAAAAATGAGAAAATATTACACTGAGTCACTTTTACTATCCTTAAATACACTAAGAAATAAAGTTTTAAAGTGCACTGTGTTCACTCTTGTCTTTGCGCATTCATGACTTTTAATTTAGGCCCATGCGTGTTCTATGGAATGCATACTTGGATTTTTGAATTTAAGGGGAGGAAGGTGGGATTACCTTCATATGGACGAAAGGATGAAATCAGTTGTGAAATAAGCCACTGTTTTTTTTGCTTGCTTATAGGAACAGCCATAGCCGGGACCTTAAAAGCAGGTAGGGGGGGCAGGATGGTGACTGTGTGCAGTGTTTATCTATAGATACTATAGGCCGGTTTTGTCAGTACTGTGGCCAAATCCCATGTCACTAATGTCAGCACTCAATACATGTAAATATTACACAAGAAACAGCCCATCTTTTGGAGTTAGATCCCAGGAGATAAGTGTTGCATGTGGCACAGGTGAGGACCCTGTTTAGATAGGCGGGTAGCTTGCCCAGAAAGTATTTGAAGGCAAGAAAGGAAAAATATACTTTGTGCCTTGAAGACAAGAGATAGCCATTTTAGTTCTTGAAACATTTCGCAGTGATGTGTGTAGTAGTTACATTATAGTAAAAAATAGCATATTGAGTTGTAGAGGGTGTCTAATTTGCTAAGGCGAGTTTGTGGTACTTATACCCATATACCCATAGTCTATAATTGGCATTTTGCATCTGCTCCGCGTTTCTCTTTGTGAGGAGTCTGTGATCACGGTGCCCGCGCCCTGGCTTCTCCTCACCTTCTTTAACCCCGCTGCCGTGGTGCGTGCCCCTCGCTGGCGCCACTTACCTCCTGCTGCTCTGGGGGTTCCCCGCTGTCCTCAGCATTCTCTCGGTCCTACGGGATCTTCCCTCTCCCATGCAGCTGCCATGTGTCCCGGCCGCGCGCGTGAACAGCGTGCGCCGGGTGAAGATAATTTATTCACTGCTCTAGCAGTGAAACTACGCCTCCAGCAGACTAATAGGACCTCCTGCCTAAACAAGAGTCCTCACCTGCCTGCCAATCAAGTGGACCTATCCAGGATGGCTCCACGCACTCCCCCGGGTCTGCCCCTACCTCTGATTGGTCAGCCACACTTTATAATGCCTGTCCTCTCACTCACTCATTGCTCGACATAGTTTCCACTTGGATAACTACTCTGGCATTCTCTCTCTTATACTCTCAGGTTACGACTTGGCTTGGCAGACTTCTATCTCTGACTCTCGACCCCTGCTTGGACAACAATCCTTCCGGAATTCTCCAATCCCTGACCTTGGCTAAAACGGCAACGACGACGGCACTTCTTCACCGGTACCGGCAAGTATTGCTAGCTAACATCACCTGGCCTGGCAACGCCTAAATCACCACACTACGGACACGCTCCTTTTGCTGTGGGTGTGTGCCCATATACGTTCCTCACCTCAGTAGAAGGGACGGGTCTGGTCTGCGGGCAGCACCGGCATAACATTATGTCGAGCCCACAAGACGCAGACCAGACTGATGTGGACTCTATGATGACGGCCATGTACCAACAAATCCAGGCCTTAACGGATCAAGTGGCTCTCCTCTCCCAACAGGTACAGGGCTTTTCTCTACAGGCACCACCTGTGGCTGCACCGCTGGCGCAGTCAGATTCAACATCCACTTTATCCTCATCTCCGAAGATTCCGGCTCCGAAGCCCTACGCAGGGGATCCCCACGCTTGCCGTGGCTTTCTCAACCAATGTGAGATCCAGTTCGAGATGGCTCCGCAGCTGTATTCTACTGATCGGAAAAAGGTAGCTTATGTATACAGTCTGCTCACAGGTAATGCACTGGCATGGGCCTCCCCGATCTGGGAACTGCACCCTGATATTACTCGAGATTACGCAGCCTTCAGACGAGACTTTCGACAGGTCTTCGATACCCTCGCACGACAAGAGACTGCTTCTGATTCCCTGCTGCAGCTTACACAGGGACGTCGGCCTGTGGCCCAATACGCCTTGGAATTCAGGACCATAGCAGCTGAGACTCGTTGGGGTCAGGAGGCCTTAGTTTCTGTCTTCTGGAATGGCCTATAGGACTCCCTGAAGGATGAACTTGCTTCACAACCCAGGCCAGGACTGCTGGAGGACCTCATCACCCTGGCTATTCGTATGGACCAGCGTCTTCAGGTACGCCGCGCTCAGCGTCAGCAACCACGGGCTACGCCTTTCCATGCTTCCTTCTCCAGGTTATCTACTACCTCGAGACCCGTCTTCTCCCTGCTGCCTGCGCTGGAAGCCCCAGAGCCGATGCAACTCGGAGTCCAGCAACCTCGGGCACCCTTACGACATTTTCGCTCAACCGGAGAGTCGTGCCATCATTGCAGATCTTCTCAGCAGCGTACCCGTGACAATCCACCATCTCCGGGAAATGACCAAACCCAGTGAGTACGAAGGGGCGCTTCCTGGGTGCTAAATCTCCTTGCCCCCTACCCAGAAGGGAACTCCCTAAAAGATTGACCATTCCCGTTTCCCTTTCCGGTCCTACCTTCCACACCTCCACTTAAACTTGAAGCTGCACCACTATGTCCTGTATAAACTCCTCCTCCCAGAATAATTTGTGGATTTGGAATCCGTTTGTAGGTTCAGATTACAAATCCATCTGACAGATTTTCAGAGACAGATCCATGGAATTTCACAGCTTAAAGGAAATGGCCAATTTGCAGTGGAATTGAATTACACTGTACTGTATCTACCTACCTCCACGCTCCTCCAACTCAGCTTCCCCAGGATGCTCTTAACTAAGTTCACCACCAAGCTCCCATCACCAACAATGTCACCCTCACCTTCTCCAGCAATAACAACCCTTATAGTTGTGTTTCCAGCAATTGCATACTTCTGACTGTTGTCCTACCGAATTCTCCCTCCTTCAGTTCCTCCTGAACCTCCTTACAACCACCTATTGATGGTTCCTCAGTTGAAGTTAGAGGAAAAAGATTAGTAGGAAAGGTGTTGCTGGGTGTAGCAAAGTCAAGTGGTTCAGCTGAAACTAGAGACCGAGCCACTGATTTAAAACTTGTTATGGGGTTTCACAACAGATTAAAACTCTACCCTGACTTGCATTCATCTGCAAAACATGCTGCTGCATTTCTTGCTCACACATCTGTCAAAATAACAGGTTCTTGTGCAAAAGAAGCATCAATACTCAATGATATTACTGAAAATCAGTTGATGATGACAACATATTTGAGACTGCTCCTATCAAATTTGTCCCTAGCAAAATTTCAGTCTTCAACATAAGTGAAATCAACAATCCTCATATATTGTAAACACATAAATACCTAAATTTGACACGATTGCTGCATTGAATGCTTTTTTTAAGCTTTAAGGGCCAGTGCACTTCCTAGTATTTTAAGGATTGCACCCTGGGTTCTCAAAGAGGAAGCTGCAACGTCATCCGTTGTGGCATTCTATTGGCCGACCCTTTGGATGCCATTTTGTTTCTCTCCAGGAAGGGTAGAGAAGGCTGGCTTACAAAACTGTAAGTATCTGAGAAACAGGGGGTTCACAGAGCTCAAAATAACTTGTTTCAGCCCTGGGGGTCCAAATACTGTTTAAAAAAAAGTTAATTAAAATTGCTGCCTTAATTTACAAGGAGTCAATGAGTAGCTGTAACTACAGTAGGTGACAGAAATTATAATATGATTTTTTATGAAAGGTTTCCATTTAATATTAAACTCAATGCGAGCACCCCCTAAAGGCATCAACACAATTAATATGCTATATATCTGAGGACATTTTATTAAGGGGAAATATGATGTTGCTTGCTCTGGCAAGCATGTGTTACATAAAATTATTATTTTTTTCAAAAATATTCAGCATTTATAACATGTATTTTTTAATTATTTCCATTAGTATTGCAATAAATTCCTTTCAATATATGCAGTATAACAAAGAGATGGATGCCATGCAATAATGAAAAATATCTTCAAATGTTTCATGAAACATTTTCCATAACAAAAAGCACTTTATTAAAGCCTGTTAATTTGCTTTACTTAAAAGCTAAGTCTGTGACTTTTTCACTGTACAAATTGAATTTTCAGAGTGTATCCTTAGCAAAACTTTTTTTTTAAAACTTGGCTTTACCTTTTTAACTTTGGTCAAACATTTCACTAAAATGTAGTTATTTTCTGTGGAAAATGCAATGAGCAATACAACTTTAACATTGCTAACAGGTATGGAAAAGTCCAGTACCTTGCAAACATAAATTACAAAGCCTCCAGTAACGTGACCGAGATTTTACAACTTGTATATACTGTGTGTGACTGCATTCACTTTATTGCTGTGCAATCAAACTTTCAAAATTGAACTACAGCTTTATATTCATTGAATCAAATGTTGTATCTGATTTACATGGAACATTTTACAAGGAAAGATACACTGATATACATATCTTATTATCAAGTATAGTTCTGTATGTCCTGGCCCTGGGAAGGTACAGAGAGATTAATGTACTGTATCTATTCTACTTACTCTGAAGAGGCAATGCCCAAAAAAGGTGCGAATAAATGCTGAAGCTCTCTCCTCTTCGAATTCAATATAAGAGGATAAAATACCTGAAGCAGCCCCAAAAAAATAATTCAGTGTTTTTTTCACCCGAATACTAAATCTCGACTCCAGAAAAAGCCCTAACAGACTTGGGATCATTCAGTGTTATGAAATGTACAGATTCCTGCAGCATCTAAGACTTTTTTCACAATTTTATTAAGCCCTTTTTCGCTTTGGGAAATCTCTTGCAAAACTAAAAAGAAAACTGAGAAGAATCAAGCGATCGTATATACAGTACTCTGAATAATGTTTATTGGTTAAAATAGGGGAAGAACGGGGTTTGGCTATTCCAGGGTGCTGAAGAGGCCTAATTCAGCAATCTATATTGCTTTTGCAGCATAGAAAACTATTTGAAAACCCTGGACTACAAGAGATTTATAAAAAAAAACCTTAGTATCCTTAGTAGTTATGCTGAAAACATGCATGTATGCCTTTATGTCCTCTATGATACATAAAGGGTTAATATACCTAACTACCAAACTAGCCATTGTATTCTTTAGATGTTTCACCGTTAAGCAGCTTGCCTAGACTGCATAGGCAGCCGAAGCCATGACCAAGGGGCGTTGCCTCCCTTGACCTGATTGGCCGCCGGTGCGGCTGTGGACTGTGCAGGGGAGGAGGCTTGGGGAATTAGGATAGCAGCCGGGAGCGAGGACGGTCACTTGCTTCTGCCTGCAGCGGTTGGATAGAGAGAGGTTTGGTGGCGTTTTCTTTACTGTTTGATTGCGATACCCTGGCGCTTCTCCCCTCCTACCCCTGGTCCCGTGGCTGCAGCTTGGGGCGGGAAGTAGGCACGGGGGGAGCGGGTTCATGGGTTGATTACCCCGGCACTTCCCCCTCTTTCCCCCTGTCCCTGTGGTTGCCCTCCTGGGATGGAGGTAAGCATTGGGGGGAGCATGTAGGTGCGAGGGGGAGCAGGGAGGTGGCTGGGGAAGCGCGCAAAGGTTCTGACCAGCAAAATGTGGGCAGGGGAACCAATGTGGTCACGTAGCTGCCATCGGTGCATGGAATGCGTGACAGGGTATCGTGCATGTTTCCCGGTTTGCTTACCCTTTTGTGCTTGGCTAAGGTAAGCGGTGAAGTGGTGGCACCCCTGCACCCAGTTCCCAACCTGGCCTGCGCGGGCCGAGCAGAGGGAGGTGGGGAGCTAGCATTTACATGGTTGGAGGTCTGGCGCTTCCACCCCTGCATACAGCCAGGAGAGGGAAGCAATGAGGGGCAGCAGGGCCTGGTCCTTAGCAATGCCGTTTAAGCAAACCACAGCGCTCGGTGCATGTCATTTCTTGGGACTTCCCCCTTCTGTCCCCAGTTACCCTGGCCTAGGTGTCTAGCCTCTCCTCCAGGCAGGGATGTTCGGCTCGGCGCAACTCCCCCCCGGCCCAATTTTCCCCTTGGTTGCCTTAGCGGGTGGGGAGATGGGACTGGGAGGGTGAGTGCACACACAGAACGGCAGTGCGCGCAGCACCCATATGATCTATGGAAAATCGTGCAGTGTTTTCCCTTCTCCCAACATAATAAAAACTTAAAGGTATATACTCTGGGATTGTGGTGGTAGACTCTGTGTTCATGGTTAGAATGTACTAGTATGGACTGGAAAGGTGGTTATAAGGTATGTTCTTTAATGGGGGTTACAGTGTTCTGGTATACTCCGCAATCGTGGTGATAATGTGCCTTTTGTGTGTACGAACGTATGCAGGTATATATATATATATATATATATATATTTATAAGGTATAGATTTATATATACACGTGTATGTGTGTGCGTGTATATATGTATTTACACACTTCACGTACTTATAAATTAAAAAAAATTAAAAAATGTTGCATGGGGTATACAGTTAATTTGCACCATGTTGTATGGGGTATATACTGTTGTGTAGCATATGTTGTACCATGTAGTATGGGGGATATACAGTGGTGTAGCTTAATTTTTGCACCAGGTGGTATGGGGTGTATATATTGCTTTAGCATAATTTCTGCACCATATGGTATGGGGGTATACAGTGGTGTAGCTTATGGGGCACTAGGCAGTACGGGGTATATACAGCTGTGTAGCATATTTTTGCACTAGGTGGCATGGGGTATACAGTTGCATAGCATATCTTGCACCATGTGGTAGGGGGGCATACAGTTGTGTAGCATGTTGGACCATGTGGTAAGGGGATTATTCAGTTGTGTATCATATTTTGTATCATGCGGTAGGGGGGGAGCGTACAATTAGAAACAGCATGTTATGGGGTATGCATTTGGGGGCATTGCTTGTTTCAGTATGTTATGGGGGTAAGTAGTTTGCTTTTGGAACACAGAATGTCTTTTGGGCATGCACTTGGGGGCAATGCAAGATTCAGGGGCATGCATTGTTAGAGCAGAATGTTATAGGGTAGGCATGCACAGGGTATGCAGCATGTGTTAGCAGATGCATTTGGGAGTGCTGCATGTTCCAGGAGTGTGCAAAAAAAATGGCATGTAAACAAAGCATTGAGGGTGGTCCAAATCACGAACCACAAAACGCTTCAGTGTTGCAAACACAATGGGGGTATGTCAATGCCAGGTATCTAAGGCCATCGTCTATTGTAAGACGATGGTGGTTCGACCTCAGTCTGCAAGGTCAGACGGGCTCGAAGTTGCAAGTAGCCCCAGAGCTGTGAAAAGGGGCAGGGCAACGCGCAAAAAAAAGTACATAAGGAAAAAACAAATGAGGGGTTATGACACGTACAGAGGAGGAGACGGTTGGTTGGGTTGTCATGGAGGTTGGCAAACCATTGATAACATGATATTTTTGTGTTATTACAGCAGTAATTAATTGATCTAGCAACAATTCACTGGATCCTGGTTTCTTGATCATCACGTACATCGGCACAGACGAGACGCACACATGACATTGGTTGATCACACATAGGTGGTCATTGTCAAATCCTAATAGACACTGTTTCACACAAACCCCCAGCACTAATACAGCACTAGCAGCAATGTCTCTCCAGTCTAGAACCATGCAGCTACTTGCGGAGGTGCTCAACAATAAGGAAGGATGTTCCAGCAGCAGCTGTACACTCTGACACACGAAGCTGAGAGCAAGCAAGGACGAGCAAGCTGACGAGAGAGCATGAGCGGACAAGGCGGTTGCACGGCGACATGCACTGAGGAGTGGCCTTCGTTGAGTGATGAAGGTGGTCCTAGTCGTGGTCCGCAGCGCTCACTAGCATTACAAGGGGGTATGTAAACGCGCAAGTACTTAAGGCACCGACAGTCATTGTCAAGGCGGTGGTGGTTTGGCATCAGTCTGAATGGTCAGAAGGGCTGGAAGTTGTGGGTAGCTCCAAAAATGGGGAAAGGGGCAGGCCAACGCACGACTATTCAAGGCCATCGGCTGTATCTGACGAACCGATGGGGGTACAATCTCACTCTGTATTTTCAGAAAGGTTGGTGATGGCTGGGATGCGGTTGTCCTTGCTACTTGGCGGTGGTGGTGGTGGTATGTTGTCTACAGTTCAAAACACTCCGAGCGCCGTGGCGGACCTTCAATCAGAAGGCAGGATGAGGAGTTCTCGGGGGTGGGACCAGACAGGTGATTCGCATCGCCACAGGGGACACGGGCATCAAGTGGTAAGTGGCAAAGAATGTCAAGCACAAATGGGGGAGTCGTTACCCATGCTGGTCTTGCCAGTACCCCGCCACCTCAGTTTACGGAAGCTAGGGCAGCGGGCGATGCTGAGGAAGAATGATTGATGCAATAATGATGGGAGTAAGGTTGGCCTTGTTACCAGTGACATTGCTATTAAATAAAGTCTTCTCCTTCTGTAGCTACGTCTTACTGGTCCACAGCTGTGTTGGTTGTCGGTGGTCAGAAGGCAGGAAGGGAGTGCACAGCGGGTCCCTCCGTCAAAAGAGGAGTGCTGACAGGCAGCGGACATCCTCCAAAGATCACACCAGCCTCACCTCTGATACTCCGAAATGCCAGTCCGGCAGGGGGAGCTCAGAGCACGGAGTTACAGGGGCAGATTCAAACTTGCAGACTTGTAGCTTGCAGGAACGGCAGAGGGTTCTATGCAGCATGCGGCAAAAGCAGGAGAAATGAACACCTTCAGTTATATGCTTGTGGACTGTCTTGCCCTGCTTTTTATATTAAATGTTTGTTCTTGCATCTAGGGATTGCTTAATTTTTTGTTGTTTCCTAAGTAACTGCCTGGAATTATCAGGTATTTTCTTGTCCTTTTTTTGTTAGTGATTCCTCCATTTTTTATAATTGTTTATTAAAGTATCCCCATGCATCTTGAGCAAGCTTAAGTGATTTTTTAGCTTTAGTTGAAATTCTCTGCTGTTATTTTTGACAGTATTGATGTTGTTTTTTTCAATTTTATTTCTTTTAATTAGTTCTCTACAGTACTTTCCATCTTCAAATTATGATATAATTTGCAGTGAACCAATCAGTGATAACTTCTTGTGTCAAATGGTTAAGGACGGTGCAGTCTTCAATCATTTTGGCTTTGGATATTTACCTTGAGTTAATATAAATACAAATTTGGTTGTGCATCTTATTGATTATATTAACACAATACAGCAAGTGGAGGTCTAAACAAATCTATAGCTTTGCAAAAGTAATGTAAGAAACCTTTTCACCAGGCTTCAAACATTTGACAATAAAAAACCTAAAAGATTAATTTCTGCTTAAAAAGAAAGAAAATATGGCAATATATTCCAAAGTGGATACTAATATCATGTGTGCATTAAGTCAATTATTTTATGGCTTTAAATTACCAGTACTCTATCATGGCAGTTGACATAAAGCTTATGGATTAGCATCAATTTACCACGAGAGCAATGTTCCCAGTAAGAGTTAATTTAAAAAAAGAATGGACCTTATAAAAACGTCCTAGTGCCACATTTAAATTGCAATAGCGATCTAGTAATGAACTCCACCAATAAATTGGAGTTAATTACTGCAAGCAATGCAATGGGGAGGGAAATTTTATATATGTCTACCAAAAAACCTTATGGTAATAACCGTTATTACAAACCCTATGGCAGAACATACCTTAACACCTTTGATGCTTGAGGCTACAATTGTATGCCACAGGCACCAAAAGGTTTGATACACACCTAACACTAAACTACCTACCACTTTGCCTACCTCAAAGGCTAGTAAGACATTTGCATGACAATGCATTACTAACCGCTAAGTTACAACCCTAACCCCCTCACCCCTTATTTTTTCCACCCCTGCGAGGGGCTCTCTTTGTCACCTCAATCCTCAAAGGTGTTTACTTATATAGCTTAAAAATATGTTTAGATGCCCACTGAGAAGTCTTGCTGCATTTTTATTGTGTGTTATAGTTTTATGTCTTTTGGAACAGCAATGATGAAAAATTCCTTATTGGTTCACTTGTGACCTTGTGCTACTTGGCAAGTATGAGTCTCAGATTTTAAGGCTTTAAAAATGTAACCTTATTCTGTCTTACTATAAGAAAATAGATCATATTGCCCAAGGCTGCAAGCAAATACTTATTTCTCGATTATTTTTATGGGAATGTTTCTATGACTCATATTTGATGCTATTTTCATTTTAGTTTATTATTGAAAACTTCAAATACTGTAAAAGCATTTGTATGTGTTCTCACATAGGCCTGGGTTCACTAAAATCCAATAAATATAAAAATGATGTGACATTGTAAAAGTAAATGTATTATTTCTACACAGATATTTCACTAACGTATTATCACATTAAAAAAAACACATATTTTACTGTGAGCTAAACTTAACAACAAATTAAACTCTAATACCAAGAGATAATAGGCTGCTGAAAAAAAATATTGCCGCTTTTTTTCACGTACCCCAGGCTGGCATTAAGCTTCTTATGGTCACTGTATACATAGGCAAGCAGTTTTTAACTCACAATAAACTTTCTCTCTCTAGCAACCTTTCCCTCTTTTTTTCAGCAAAAGCCCTAATTAGAAGTTAGAACTTACCTTGTCTCGGGTTACATTAAGAGATGTGCAAAACTTTTCAAAATGCATTTGCGTGAAATGTCTAGAAAAAAACCTGCAACCTTAAGGATGCACTCATGCTGGATATACTGTCACCGATGCTATCAGAAACTCGGTGGGGGGATCTGAGAACACTATAGCATATGTGGAAATCACAGAAAAAAGCACTCATGTGGACTTGCTTGAAAATCACAAATTATAGTTTATTGTTACAGATTGGCATTTCAGTCCAAACCAATGCTCTTTCTCAAGATTACTAATCACCTAAATTGACACAGGACATACTTGAAAACGAGAGGTAACTCTCAATGTATTACTTCCTGGTAAAATATTTTATAAATAAATAAATAAAAACCCTCTAATACTAATGATGCATCGCGCAGCGTGCAAACAGTGAAAAGAGTAAGGACTGGTACAAACAATGTTGCTAGGCAACAGCATATAAACAACATAACTGAAGATAGGTTAAAAACACTGCCACTGACAGTGCAACATTAAAATAAGATTTACCTAAAATCACATACCACAGAATGTGTTCTGAATGGGACAGGTAGCTAGAGACATCCTAGATATAGTCTACTGTAGATAAGATACAATGTAATAAGGTAGACTGGAGATCTGAGCCTCCGCTAGCTGGGAGCCTGGGGAAACCCTTACCATTACCTGGTGCAGCGCCTCCACTTACCCAGGATCCCCGTTATGAAAGATAGCCCTGGGTAAGAAATACAACACTCATAGATATAAAACAATAACTAACACTTTACTTGAGAACATATAACACAGTACATAACATCACATAACCTTATGCTCTATCCGCATCACCTCAGCCCAATGTCTGGTGTTCCCACCCAGTGTCCTGTGATCCCCCACACCCAATGTCCCGTACTCCTACGGAGGTAGTGGGTGACTGCACAGTCACTAAATTAAGCTAGGGCCCAGTTGGTGCACTTATAATACAGAAGTACCTTCCGAGCACTCCGATGCTCGGGACCGCAACACACTTCTAAAAGGGTCAGACGTCCGTCTGATCCTATCCAGGTACTTCTCTCCGTGGACCCCAACGAGGGTCCCACCGCTTCCCGGGAACTCAACCGTCTCTCGGTAACACCACCGTCGCTCGGGAACAGCAACCGCCGCTATCCCTAACTAACCCTATCAGGACAGGAACCCTAACCTAGGGCCTGTCCCTGATGAACCGCAACCTGGGATGGCTTGGGGAAAACTCCTAGGGCCTGTGGATCAATAACCTGCCCCCCCTCCCCTAGCTACCCAGTCCTATCTGTCTCACTAACAACTAGCTATTAACTAGCTAACAGTCTGCAGCAGACACACAGCTCACACTGTCAGCCTGCAGACATCCACACACACTGAACAAACTGCGCCCAGCACATGCAGCAACACACACAGAACGATACACACCATTCACTGGAACCCGCAGCAAATCCACTGCTCGCACGCTGTGCCTATTTGCCAGTGCGCACAGCCCTATCCGCTGTGGCACTGCCAAACTGCACCTTCCGCACCTAAGGGTGACCTTCCCTATCTAGGGCCGTCCCTCTTCAGTTACCCCCTGCCCTTACCGGGAATTGGGGCCTGCCTGGGGACCTAAGGAGAACCCTTACCTGGTGCAGGAGCCACGCGCTCCTTGCACCCTTCCTACTCCTTCCTTCTCCTCGTGCAGACTGACTCTCCAAAGCCCGGGAAATGTATCTATATTCCCGGGCTCAGCTTCCTCCAGCCCTATTGGCCGCAAGGGAGCACCTGACCTCTGTCTCCCTAAGCCTCCTGGGAATTGTAGTTCCCAGGGGGCTGCCTAAACACTGGGGCCGCGTGCGCACTTGCCCTGCGCATGCGCGAACCCCTAATGGCCGCCTCAATCTCCCTCTACTCTTCCCTACTCTCGCGCGATCTCTCCCTGCACTGGGGATCCTACCTTGCGCTTTCGCCCTACTGCGCATGCGCGAACTAACGCGCAATGGCGGCGCCCTCTCCTCAAGCCGCCGAGCCGGTGGCAACGCGATCGTGGCCCTAGCGACGGCCCGATCGCGTCCCCGGCAACCGGCCTGCGCCGCAACACCTAGCGCTGCTCCCTGCACTGGCCCCCACCCTCGCGAAGTACCGGCAGGTCCGTCGCAGCCTCCGGCGGCACCCGCTACCACACGGCACTCGCGGAGAGGGGCCAGAAAGCTCAAATTTACCTCGGGGCTACATATGTATTGCAGTTATGTGGTTTCATTTCATAGCAACAGTGATGATTGACAATGCAGCCACAGAAGACATTCCCTGTGGAGTACACATGTGAATATGCATAAAACAATCTTAGTTATAAAATTAAATATTCCATCAATTGGAATATTTGCATATTGATAACAATAATTAAACAAACAAAACATGTAGTGCATTTGCATGTCTATGACATGTCTGCCACCCTGTCTTTCCCAATTATCACATATCAAACAGTGCTTCCACTGCAGCCTGGGATTCTGGGTAATGATATTTAAATGAGCAAACTGTGTCACTCTTTACGTCTTATCTATGTTAACATGGAACACTATAAGCTTATGCCTGTCATAGTACATATCTTTTCAGCACAGCACAGCAAAGCACAGTAGCTGCAAAGGCAAACAAGACCTTATCTTGCATTAAATGGGCAATATATGGAAGGGAAGTAAACATAATTAGGCCCCTATATAAAGCATTAGGAGACCACACCTAGAATATGTTATACCATTTTGGTCACCACTCCTTAGAAAATACATTACGGAACTAGAGAGAGTGCAAAGAAGAGCCACCAATTTATAAAGGGAATGGCCAATCTAACTTATGAGGAGAAGCTAGCTAAATTATATTTATTTACATTAGAATAGAGGCATCTAAGAGGGGATATGATAACTATATACAAATATATTTAGGGACCTAACAAGGAGCTTTCAAAGGAACTATTAATCCCTATGGCAGTACAAAGGACACAGGGTCATCCCTTAAGGTTTGAGGAGAGGAGATTTCCCCAGCAACAAAGGAAAGGCTTCTTTACAGTACGTTGTGGATAATAGTGAATAAAAGGCGCTAACAACTTAAAATATAAGTGTCATTAAGTGCAAGTTAATAGTGCAATATAAAATACAATATGTGCTCAAAATATTATATCCCTGCTCGAACCCTCTGGTGGAACCTGTTTCCCGGGTCCCAAGTAGAATGATATATTTCAGACAGTCCAGGAGGAGCATATACACTGGCGACACACTTTATTCGAGCTCGGCTAGTCCCACGAATTCGGGTATACCCGGGTGTATTGAGGTTTGTGACTGTTTTCTGCCCGAGTGCATTGAGGTATTTTCTAGGCAGGGATTGAAGCATTTTATTCCCACTGGCTGCAATACTGCACAGTATATATATATATACTGCATTACAATTCATGAATTTATGCCATCTGGTAGACACGCGAAGCATTGCAGCCTATTAAATCCTAATCATTATCATTTAACAGATCAGCCGCCCGTCAGCCAGGCATGAACCCAGGCTGGGAAGGCAAACACAACGTGGCTTGTCAGAGGTGAGGAGCGGCGCATTCCAGGTATCTGCCAGGTACAAACTGGGCATTTGCTCGAATAAAGTGTGTCGGTGCAGTATGGGGGAAAAGGAAAAAAAACAAAACAGTGCAAATTTAAGTGCAGACGTTGAGATGAAGTAATTGGCTGAATGATGACATCTTGGCTCTAATGGTCTATCTACTCACAAGATGTTAGTGGTATATGCGCAATTGGCAAATAGGGCTGCCACCCCAAGTGGATGCTGTATATTGTGGGATTCCCTCCAGGCTCGTCTCATCAGTGTGGCAATGATATATATGGAGGAGAAAAACAGCACTACATAGCGCGATCTGTCTTGTATTAAACTTTATAAAAAAATAGACATATAAAATGTGCACTTACAATGTGCTAATATAAAAATCGCATTTATCACATAAAAGTGAATTAAGTGGGTATTCCGCCGCTCTCACTGCCTCCTCTCTGGCTCTGGATCTCCTTCATCTGCAACTTGGGATTCCAAACTCTGTGTGTCCTCCGGTGCGTGTGACGTCACTGCTCAGTGGGCGGTGCAGCTACGGTTACGTCACTAGTCCAAAACACCACTCAACGCGTTTCGCCCAGCCCTTGAAAGCTGTGTATGGCGGAATTCAAACACCTCAGACTGAATTATTTTTGCTTAATTTGCAAATTACCAGTGGCCAAAGAAGAAAGAAATACGTCCCATATCAGTCTTGTCTTGTGAGTAACAGCGTACACGTTTGCTAATAATATTAAGTTTAAACAGTATCGTTAAGTGTCACCATAGTATATCCTTTGTGTAGTACGAACCGCGCATGCGTCATGAGTGGGGCAATTCGTAGCCCTCAGATTATATGGACTCCGTCAGCGCATGTGTCAGAACGGGCTTATATTGATACTGTTCTGTGTAATCTGCGTAAAGTGCAAGGTAAGTAAATAGATGGATAAACAGGCGCTGTGTTGTGCTGCAATCTCAAAACACCTAGGAGTGAATTCTAGTTGTCTGATACGAAGTTCCCTGTGCACAGATAGAAATATGTCCCACGTTGATCTTGTGATGGTGGGAGTTGCGTACGCAACGCGTGTTAAGCTGATGTGTAGTTTAATCACAATACTATGTGATTAAACTACACATCAGCTTAGCATGCGCTGACGGAGTCCATATAATCTGAGGGCTACGAATTGCCCCACTCATGACGCATGCGCGGTTCGTACTACACAAAGGATATACTATGGTGACACGTAACGATACTGTTTAAATTTGCAAATTAAGCAAAAATAATTCAGTCTGAGGTGTTTGAGTTCCGCGTTATCAGAACGCCTGTCTATTTATTCACCTTATAACACACGCAAAGTCCACCGAACAGTGTTAGCATAACCTTGTTCTGACGCATGCGCAGTCTGTACTCATACAACAAACTTATGGCTACAAACTGTACTGCCTATGACGCATGCGCGTTTTCTTGGTATACGAGGGGTAAATTATACATGAGGCATCTCTATGCCCTAATTCCTCAGCTGTAGTGCTAGCAACACAACACTGTGCTGAATCTAACACTATCAGCAAACTTACCGTATCAAGTATACAGTTTACTTTCAGCAACTACAACCTAGATCCACTGATAACACACTGTTTTCTATGAACATACGTGTTAAATATATACCAATATTCCCATAACCTGTTTAACACAGGAGGTGTTTTTACAAACAACCCCTTGGAAATTTTTACCATCAGCCAACCACGGCACCTTGTCCTATGCTAATATACAGCTACATACACTAAACAGGGATACAGGGGACGGACTCCTACAGTGGAGCATTGGTCATATATGATAAGAATATAACCTTCACAAACGAGGGATCAGGTGAAACTATCTAAAACAAAAATAAGTTACGCAGAAGGATTTACATCTATCCATCTGTATATACCAAGGACACGAGAACCTCAAACAAACACACGGGGATTAGAAGCATAAGAAGAAAAATAATAAATAAAAAAATATAAAAAAATAAAAAATAAAAGGGACATATCTATTTCATATAGAGTAGTACATAGATACCAAAGGAGAGGCATGGTAGAGATCGAATAGACTTTAGTTGTCTATTTTTATTTTGAGTATATAGATCACCACTATATACTGTTTTAACTACACGATTGACACATTAATATGAAAATAAAGTTAACTTCACCCACTACATTCACCCCTGACCGTATATATTATAAAGGTCTGCGGTGCGTCTACGAAAGGGATTCTTTTGGTGTATTTCCTTTGATACACTTTTCTAGCTACCGTATTCACTAACAACGATAACACCGTACAATATTGTGTTGACAGTTTCATTAATTGTCGGATCACCAATGTTGTCTATCTCATTACATGTAATTGTGGTAAGAGATATGTCGGCAAGACAACTAGACAGCTTCGCAGACGTGTCCTCGAACATATAAACTCAATTAAACACTCTGCAGAAACATCAGTTGCGAGACATGTCACACAATTTCACCATGGCAACATTGATGTTATCAAGTTCATGGGCATTTATCAACATAAATGTCCCATGAGAGGTGGTAACACTGACCAATCTCTGCTTCGTATCGAAGCAGAATGGATTTATAAATTAAAAACAAGGTGTCCTAACGGTCTTAATGAAGGGTTTACTTTTACACCATTTATTTAACCTGAGTCATTTTGGTCTGACCCCTTTTTATTTATTCATTTATCTACCACCCTGAAGTATGTTAACCCATTATGTTTCCTCATCTTGACCAGCTTTGCCATCTTCCATGTCCGTCGTGTTGGTAGTCAGTCTTCTGGTATTGAATGATATTACTTTATTATTATTTGCTATCTAATTAATCAGTGACTATAATACTGCAGCGTTATGTAACGTGTGCATACACTTGGGGCCTAATACTATTACAGTATGCCAGTATAAATCATTTATACCTAGTTTGTGTGCATATATATTTTCATTTATTTTTAACTTTTTATGTCTTCTGTTTATCACTGCATTTTTGTTAGACATTGCTCTGCATTATACAATAGGGGGGTCCTTTATCCATTCTGCATTCACTTGTGGCATGCCAGGACCATGATGCTATAATCAGCATCTTTTCTCTGCCTGTCCTCATTGCTAGTACCCTTTATTATGCCTCTGTACTTAACATAGAGGCATAGGATGTGCCTAGGGATGGCTGTTTATTACTAACAGTCCACTTCTGCGCATTAGATGCTCCCACACCGGTTCGCGCATGCGCAATCTGTATATGCTTGGACTGAATAATCTCTAAATCCACGCGCATGCGCAGTACTCGGTGTATGTGGGTCTGTCGCTAGAACGGCTTATAAATCATGAAAACGCTCGGGAGCATCACACATAACAGCTTTATCAAGGTAGCATGCATTAACTTATACTGTTAATAGGTTTTAAGTTTATTTGACTTGACAAATGTGCCGTTGTGGACACGAACGCGGCGCGCATGTGCAACAGCTGCAATCAATTAATTTTGCAATTAGGGTACGGGCAGGGTATAAAAATGCTGTTTTCACTCCCCTTAGCAAAACTTTTCCCTGAAGAAGCTCCTTTGCTGGAGGGAAACGCTCGTTGGACGCGCAATGTTGTCAGTCTCCTACTTGGAGCTGTTTTAATGTAGTGGTTATAAGTTCCTGGGTCAGTGTGCACAGTTCCTGACACTTGGCTAATTTGAGTCCAGTGTTTACATGCCAGTGAGTCTCTATCTTCACCTCCTACCTAGTGCACCATGCACCTTTGCAGTACATATGCCTGAGACTTATCATCTTTGGTTGCTGTGAATGTTAGCTCTTCACTCATAGTTTATGCACCTATTAAACTTATCCTACGATTTATAGAGGTGTATAATACTATATCACAGGACTAGGAGGGCTGTTTACTTATTCACCAATTTCATACAGTCTCGCTGGCTAATTCATACTCACCATCTGGTCTGTTAGCTGACCCAGAGGGGATCATACCCTGACTTATAGCATCATATGCCACCTATATCCCACCTTCATTAGAAGGGTACTTGGGATAGCAAGCTATATTTATGTGTTGGCATAGATGCTCGATATTTTTGGTTTAATCTATTTTTAATTCCCGTTACACCATTCTACGGTAATATATGTTTTAAGTAATTACTCATTAAAAGTTTATTTCTTTTATACATAGTGGTGTGCAGTTAAGTGAATTCTTTGAGGGCCACAATCACCCTGTGCTCCCTCCTCCTTTTTCTGAAGAATAAAAATAACAATCAACAAAAATACATATAAATTAAATAAAAACAAGCATTTGCCAAAAAATGCATTGCTTGTCACTGTTTATCTATAGCATGAAAGGGGTATAGATAAACACATTGGCAGTCAATGGCAACTTTAAAAAAAATACGCAATGAAAAAATATACAATCCGTGTTTTTCTTACCATTGATGTCTTCACCCTCTGATTCCGAGTCCAGCAGCAACAGCAGGAACCTCTTGACACTCAGGCCAATGCTCCTCAACAGGTGGTAGGTTCTTCTTTCTTTTCTTCTTTATTTGTAATCCAATCCAATGAGGCGGATGTTGTCCCGCCGTCTTGTTGTCTTCAAATTAGATGGGACAGGCCTTATATCAGGCCTGTGAAGTCACATTTGAGTGTCAAATGGCACGCGCCCAATCTGATTGGCTGGTGTATCATGTGACAGGGTTCTTTTCCTTTTTTTTTTAATTATGTAACATCATCTTAAAGGGAGATACATCATACCCTTAATAAAAAATGGCTGCCATCACATGGTACTACAACCAATCGGATTGTGAGATATACCATGTGAGGCATCACAGGGTACACCCCCAATCCGATTGGTTAAAGTATCATGTTAGAGCTTCCATTTTTTTTATAGGATGTGACATCATCCCGCCAGCCAATCCAATTGAGGGTGTTCCATTTGACACTCAAATGTGACGTCACAGATTTTATGCAGAAGGTGTTGAGGCAATAAAGGCAGCAACAGATTAAATCATTTATGCAAAGGTCTCCCTAAAATTTTGCATTGATTTATTATCAATGATCTTTATTCATAATTATTTACATTGGGATCTTCTTACCTCCATCTTACTGGAACAGCAATTGGGCAAACATCGCCCCTTTTCTAGCAAACATGTAAATGGGTATGTATGAGAACCAGTATATTCTGTCACCCATAAAGCCAACATATTCTGTTCTACAAAAGGTATATAGACGAGATGTTAATAATCTTATAAAGTTTACTGAATACTTTAATAATTTTAGCACACCGATTAGACTTACATTCAACTTTGATTTACAGTATACAGCATCAACTTTCTGAATATGCTGATTAAGAAAGTTGACATTGCAGATGTATCAAGACTTACTGTCTTCGCTGCCATGAAGGATTAGCGCTGCAGAGTGTCTCATTCAGAAAAAGGGACCTTCAGCAGCTCAATCAGAGCAGACATGGCACCTCAGACATTTGCTTTTTTGTCTGCAACGCCAAGTAAGTATTGCTATATCTGTACACTCACCACAAGCATTGACACAAAGGAGGCGAAGGAATCAGGAACGCAAATACTATGCAAATAAAGAAAACATGTATATTGCAATATTGTTTCAACTAAAAAGTGAAAGATGAGACTTGATAGGTATCTCACTCAATATTGCGATGATTTTAAAGGCAGTGTGGTTAAGTAGAGTATCCAACTCAGGCGTATGTTTCCCTTCCTGAACTTTTACACTTTCCCCTGTGGACGGCCACCACAGGAGGCATATCAGCGAAGGAAGGATTGCTACAGGTGTTTCCTCCATTGTCTGATGCTGGGTGGTCTCACTGCTTGTGCACACTAATTAATTGTAAGTGAATTACTTTTATATGCATTAATACATAAAACTATCTGCACTTACTTGTGTCCTCTCTTCTTCAAACATGGGATTTCTACCCATCCTGCCCACCTGGTTCTGAGGGACATCTTCTAAGAACACCTGACGAAAGGTCTGAGTTGGTTTCTCTAAATAACCACACTGCCTTTAAAATCATCGCAATGATGAGTGAGATACCCACCAAGCCTCAAATTTCACTTTTTAGTTGAAACAATATTGCACTATACATCTTTATTTGCATAATCCTGGATGTACAGTATTTGCGCTCCTAATTCTTTCGCCTTCGTTTACCTGTTGGATTGAGTCCATTTCCAGAACTGCACTACCTCCAGTTGTATACAATTTTCACTGTTCACACTAGTTTGTTCACTGGGTTTAATACACTAAACGGTATTTGCGCTTGAATTCACGTTGCCTTCATTTACACTAAGGAACCTGAAGAAAATACTTTACTGAACACTTCCAGTTCTTATCCACCTACATTAGAAACAAGGGTTACGATATTCCCCATTCCTGCAAGTATTTGGACTGATCAGTAATGAACACGAGACTAGATGAACTGGATAAAATGGCTGCAAAGTTCCTAGTAAAGGGTTACACCAATGCTGTTGGGGCTTCCTTTTTGCCCATGGGACCCACCATTTTCAATTCTGTGGAGTGATAACAGACATTAAAAACAATTCTGACAAGTACCGTTGGAAAATTAGGGTCCTCAGGCCTGAAAATAACATGGACCATTGTCTTTAAGTTACTCCTGTTTAAGGGAATTACTGCTCTTATCACTGTCTTCATCTCTGTTCAATTCTGCAATATTAATACACTTTGATTAAGCATCTAATGTTTTTTAGTTTGAAGTCTTGTTGCTCTTTTTGTATTGCATTTTAGGTAGAGATGGGTGAACCATTCACCCAAATTTGGCATTTATTTCCAAGTGCAAATAACTTCAGGGATTTGTCAAAAAAAATTGATTTGCCTAACCTTTTAAAAAACAAGCAAAAACATGCAATTCTGCCTATGGCTGGGTTCGCTTCCACAAAGTTTACAATTTCATCCAAAAAACTGAAATACAGGATTTGCTGGAGAGGAGAGAGGATAGAGCATAAATACCAGGATGAAGTTTAAAACTTTGTCGAAGTAAATCCGAATGGTCAAAGGTGGATTGCATGCTTATGGCAAAATTTGCGGGTTTGCAAATAAATGGAACAATTAATGCAAACATGTGTGGGTCTATATGAAGAAGTGGCTCAGTGAGTAAAGACACTGACTGGCACTGAGTTTGAAGCAGGGAAACATGGTTCAATTCCCAGTGTTGGTTCCTTGTGACCTTGGGCAAGTCACCCTATCTCCCTGTGTCTCACCCACCAAAAACATAGATTGTAAGCTCCACTGGGCAGGAACCTGTGCTTGAAAATGTCTCTGTAAAGTGCTACTGTACGTAAAAAACTAGCAGCGCTATAAAAGAACACATTATTATTATTATTATTTTTATTATTATTTGTGACACATTCACCCATCTATGGTTATAGGGATCTCTGTAAAAAATCGCAACGGTCATCTGTATCTCTTAACAAATGTATCTACTGACTTTGTTAATCTATTTAAGCATTTGAATTTCAGTATGTTTTGATTTTTTGATTGACTTGGTAAGGAGACATTGAAATTATTTGCAGTTTAGAACTCCCTTTTTTAGCTATTAATTAGTCCCAAAGCGCTAAACACACCAAGAACACGTCGCTCACCAACACAACAACACAAATAGAACAGAAACATAAGCTATCTGGTGCTTAGGAGAAAAGGCTAAATGAAACACACAAGTAATCACAGGATTACATAAAGCTCCCATACATAGCACTCATGATAGATAACACTTTAAGTAAAAGTGTTATTACAAAGGAAGCCACAAATGGCCAAATCCCACAATGGGGTCAGCCGCAAAGGTCAAACACAACAAAAATAATAAAGTTTTATTAAACAATTAAAACCCGACGATACACCATAAAACTGCAATAAAATGCATAGTTAAAAGTCCCCAAAAGTGTATGGTGGAGAGAAAAATAGGCAGTGTAATATGTCATATGCCCAAATCACACTAGAAAATAGTGATAAGCTGTACTAGCAACACCAGTCTCACATCAACTTCTTGTGAGGCTGTATAGGCAAAGTGCATGCCAAAACGTGCAGCAAGGGAGAAAGAACTTAATCACTCCCCAAAACACTAAATAAATAAGTCTGGCAGTGAATATACGACCTGAAATAGTGTATCCTTAGTAGGAAATAGTCAGCTGCAGCCCTGGGAAGTGTCCTGGACTGATCTCGCCTACAAACACTGAATCACGTGAGCGTCAGCGTGATGATGTCACGCGTACCCCGACGTACGTTTCACGTGTCACAGCGCACTTTCTCAAGGGGGAGGAGTAGTTGGTGAAGTGTAGGATGACCCTATATACCCTCCCTGATAGGGGAGGAGCGGCGGAATTGCTTATTAGAATAATTAATGGCAAATAACAGTGAAGGAGGAGCCTCGGCATACAAACGAATAAGGAATCGAGGGGAGGATGGGTAGGAGGGGGAGGAACTGAGGTGAGGGGAGGGAATAAGCTAATGTACTCAAATACTAGTGTGATCAATGTACACTATATGCATGAATTAAAGGTACTTGTACTCAACTACTAGTATGGTCAATGTACATTATATGCATAGAATAACAGTTCCCAGAAATAGTGGAACAGGCAGACAATGGTATACAACAGAAGATGCTTGCAAAATTAGATAAAATAAATAAATAATCATGATAAATAAATAAATGGGAAGGTGTAGGAGTGGACTAACCTAGCGGATCAGCCTGTAGAGTCAAAACGGAACCTACTAAGCTGGTATTAAAGTAGGTCCTATATACCTGGATCCCGCTACCCAAAATCAAAGAAACTGTGAAAAAATAAAACCTTCATTGAGACCATGCGGTGTAAGTTTTGTTCAATAGGTAAATCCACCTACATTCGCACTGTCTCAATTTGATGTCCCAGTTACCCTTGCGTGGGCCCCAGGGTATATGAGCTATGTCCATGAATCTTAAATTAGAAGCATCTCCCTGGTGTATGTCATTTATATGTCTTGCCACTGGTGTATCAAGTTTGTTGCGGACAGAACCTAGATGTTTCAAAATGCGCACTTTAAAGGCTCTGTGTGTTTCTCCAACATATTGTTTACCTCAAGAGCAGTATATCAAATACACCACGCCTGTTGTAAGACAGTTAATAAAGTCCTTGGTAGAATAAATGTTGAGGGCAGCGGAGTCAGTAAAGGTTTTACTTACTTTGATTGAAGGTTTTACTTAATAAACCTTAAAATAACTTCACTGTTATTTGCCATTAATTATTCTAATAGGCAATTCCGCCGCTCCTCACACTACACTTCACCAACTACTCCTCCCCCTTGAGAAAGCGCGCTGTGATGCGCGAAACGTATGTCGGGGTACGGTGACGTCATCACTCTGACGCTCACGTGATTCAGTGTTTGGAGGCGAGATCAGTCCGGGACACTTCCCAGGGCTGCAGCTGACTATTTCCTACTAAGGATACACTATTTCAGGTTGTATATTCACTGCCAGACTTATTTATTTAGTGTTTTGGGGAGTGATTAAGCTCTTTCTCCCCTGCTGCACGTTCTGGCATGCACTTTGCCTATACAGCCTCACAAGAAGTTGATGTGAGACTGGTGTTGCTAGTACAGCTTATCACTATTTTCTAGTGTGATTTGGGCATATGACATATTACACTGCGTATTTCTCTCTCCACCATATACTTTTGGGGACTTTTAACTATGCATTTTATTGCATTTTTATGGTGTATCGTCGGGTTTTAATTGTTTAATAAAACTTTATTATTTTTGTTGTGTTTGACCTTTGCGGCTGACCCCATTGTGGGATTTGGCCATTTGTGGCTTCCATTGTAATAACACTTTTACTCATAGTGTTATCTATCATGAGTGCTATGTATGGGAGCTTTATGTAATCCTGTGATTACTTGTGTGTTTCATTAGTCCCAAAGCGTTCAGAGTTTGGAATGCAGATATGTATGGTTTGTGAGCTTTGTTCCATAACGTTTGATTGCATTTAATTGATTAATTGTGAAGTTAGCATTCCCTTTTTAACAAGTCAGATCCAGCATTTTAGGTTACCTATAGGGAAAAAGAATTATTGTACTGGCCCCCGGGTTGTAGAAAACTGTTTGAATACTTTGGCTGACCTTGGGTAAGTCACTTCTCTCTTTGCCTCAAGTGCTAAATGAATTATATTGTAAACTCTTGACAGGAATGTAACATACTTGTATAATTTGACTACATACTGTCTTACAGCATACATTTTTATAGATGGGTTTAAAAATTGGTTGACGTTTGAAAAAGAGGTTCACATCTTCCTTGCACTATTCAGAATCTATTAAGCTTACATAATGTAACAAAAAAAGTTTTTGAAAAACAATGATGAGATACCAAAGATATTTGAAAAAAAGCCTTAAAACTCTTTCCCCTTAATGTAATGTTTAAAGCAGTTGAACATTTCAGCAAATATTGACTATTAGCTAAATAGTCTGCAGTGACATCTAGTGGTAGATTGTAGTATGTGTTTTGAAGAGATAGACGGAAAACAACGTACAGAACAAAAGGTTTCTTAATCCTATCCACTTAGGTGCTAACAGTCTTGCAGGTTCGTGACCACGTGATCACTTGGGGTAGCAATCACAAGCCCCCAGTAATGTGAAGGATGGAGTGCAAAATGTGATCACCCTCTAGAAAAAGGGCAATAGGTACAGGATGTTTCCGGAACTTCATAATGGCCCCTAGAATGTCAGTCCTCATGTTAAGAAAATGTCATTAGGGCAACCTAAGGGTTAAACTATTTTTGCACAACTATGACTCCTCTTCTCTTCTGAGACCTTTTTTAATTAATTCAACTGGGTCCTAAGAATATAGTAAAATTAAGAAAAACCTCAACACATTCTTCACTCATATCCAAGACTGGGCCTTAGAAAATGTATGAATAATCTATAGGCTGGATGAACTTTGGAAGAGCCACTGCAATCACCAACATAAATTAGTTTAATGTAATAGCTTAAAATAGTTTGGTTCTTTTTTGAAGTACATTTGTAGGTGTAGCCCTGTGTCCCCCACAAGTGAGATCTGGGGGCAGGCTGTAAATATGCTTCTGGTGATATCTTTAACTGTTAGCTCAAAGGGCCTGAGCCACGGAGAGCCTGGGGTGATGTACTTACAATCCGGTACAGCGCCTCCACCTGAGAGGGATCCCAACGTAGTGGGAGGAGCCCCTCACAGGACCCTAACACAATGATCACACATATTATAAAATAGAAATACCTTTATTTGCACATACTGTAGTGCCTACGGTTATTCTAACACAAACCAGTGGCAATCGCCAAAAAGACCCAGGTACACCAAGGTACACACTGGATACATGTCTTAAACTTTCCTTAAACTAGACCCAGCATTTCTGCATTGATTAATGGCCCATCAGATTAACAGCGGGGGTCCCTGGCAGTCCCATTCAAACTGAATGGGACTGCCAGGAACCCCTGCTGTGTTAATCCTATGGGTCATTAGTCAATGCAGAAATGCCTTAAACTTGCCTTAAACTAGCCAGGTTACACCCAGCACATACCCAGAATGTAACCGAGCTGGTTTAAGGCAAGCTTTAGAATACTCGTGGTCTCGTCTGTACTTATCTCTTAACAACTTAACGTTCTACTAATGAGTACTAAGAATACAACTACCCACGCACCATGCAAGGCGTACCCCTCCACCGTGTTCCCAACACCCTTTCCCAGAGTTCCACACCCAACCCCCAATGTGTGGGACAGCACTGCCCACTAAGTTGACATGTTGGTGCATGTATTGTATGATACCTGCCAAGTGTGTCCACGCCTGGACGCTCTGTCAGGAGAATAGAATGGATCTACTGATCCCGCGATGAATCCGTCTCTGCATGGGGTGGTGTCCCGTCGGACGGTCCCACCATGAATACAATCTCTTATCTTCTTATGGAGTCTGGTCCCAGACCACAACCATCAAGGCCATGCAACGTTGCGTCTCTCATCTATCAAACAACTAAAGGGGCAGGGTCCCTACATAAGGGCCTGTCCCTGTAGCAGCCACACT
The DNA here is from genome assembly GCA_036426205.1 of Ascaphus truei. Lineage (NCBI taxonomy): Eukaryota > Metazoa > Chordata > Amphibia > Anura > Ascaphidae > Ascaphus > Ascaphus truei. The sequence goes on from WSYH01000742.1 coordinate 116,330, forward strand.
CTATGCACTTGAGTCGGGGTCTAGCTGGGGTCTAGGGGATTACACACAACTTCCCCTAACCTTGACCCAGGTCCAACTCACTGTCTTTCCCCAGCGCGCGAAAATGTATCTCTCTTCTCAGGGGAAGCTCTAAGCCCTATTGGCTGCGATGGCCTCACATGGTTAGCAGCCCCAGTGGCTGCTTGGTGTTTTAGTCCCCGCTGGACTTCTTTATTATTGGGGCTGTGTGCGCTATCTCCCTTGCACATGCGCAACTTTGTAATGGCTGCCGCCACTCACATCTGCGCATGCGCGAACTCAGGATGGCCCTGCACTAAGGAACGCCACCTCTGCCATTTCTTAATTCCTGTAGAGGCCGCCGCAACCCTTCTGCACATGCGCAAGCCTCTGTGCATGCGCGAGAACCTGAAATATGGAAGCGCCTTGCGAAGGGAGCTGCCGGCGAGCCCGTTGCCTCCTGCACCTCCCTGCAACACCACCCATGGCAGCGGAGGTAAGGTGAGGGAACAGAGGACCAGAGGGGACCTGGCTACATCCTCCCCCTGGTGGAAATACCAACGATACCGCTTGGAGGACAGCGTCACACAGCATAAGTTATACAATAAAAAATGCAAGGCATAATAGGTACAACTTATCACAGAGACGTTATCACACTTGGTACATGACTTAATAACCATATTGATACCCGAGGCCAGCTGAGATTTAGCTGGTTGCTGAGTCCCATAGTGGGGTGCCCCTAACTGATTGTGTGAGGGCGCCTCACTCTGAATCCTGTGAGTCTCTGACTTGATAGTCCAAGTCGCTGAAACTGTAGTCTCTGCTTTTAAACCACTTCCTCTCCCTGGTGGAAGGAACAGCAAGTGGTCTCTTGGCCAGACCTTTACCCGGCCATCTGCATCGCATATGCGGGAGACAGTGAGGCCCTGACATTTTCCTCGGTCCACCACATGGTGAATAGACCGCTTCAGGTTGCGCTTGGAGGAGACAATAAGTACCAGAGCGGTCACAACACAGTCCTGGCTTGCTCCAGCAGTTGCTTCAGAAGTGACGTCTTCTGGGGACATTATGAAATCTGGATGCAGTGAGATTAGGAGAAGTGCAAAACTCCACCTAACTGGTGCTGCAGGTATGACACCACGGATTCTGTTCTCAATAAATATTCCGAGACATTAATGTCATGACAGCAGTAATCAGCAATGCCTAATAAAGTCTTGCTCACCATCATAATAAACCCGCATAGGGGATCATAACTGTGCGGGTGGGGGTTAGTAATAAAAAACCACACTCACCCTGTTTGAGCACAGACGTCAACCCGGCGGTATGGGCAGCTGGAGCAAATGTAGTGATGCACTCATAATCGAGTGACAGCGTCTCTGGGGTCTCGTCGTTCAGCATGCCCGTAGGAGCACGGATGTCAACCTGACAGCATGGGCTGCTGAAGCAAATGCAATGATGCACTCGTGATCAAACGGCAGCGTCTCTGAGATCTCGGCATTCGGCGTGCTTCAGTCCGGGAGTGGATGTAGAAAGAAGGTAAGAAGAAAACTGATCACAGCAGAAATAGGACTGGAGGCTTGAATCCCAACAAAAAATGATTTATTTAAAGTGCATATCAGCAACAAGTAAAAAAGTCCTCTGACATGTTTCACACCGAAGGTGCTTTATCAAAGATCTTTGATAAAGCACCTTCGGTGTGAAACATGTCAGAGGACTTTTTTACTTGTTGCTGATATGCACTTTAAATAAATCATTTTTTGTTGGGATTCAAGCCTCCAGCCCTATTTCTGCTGTGATCAGTCTTCTTCTTACCGTCTTTCTAAATCTGGATGCAGATCCAGGTCTTGATACAGACTTGCTTGGGGATCTAAGGAATGCCACCTCTGCCATTTCTCAATTCCTGTAATGGCCGCCGCAAACCGCATGCGCAAGCACCTGAAACATGGCGGCGCCCTGCGAAGGGAGCCGTCGGCGAGCCTGTAGCCTCCTGCAACTCCCTGCAACCCCCCCCCCACACACACGGCAGCAGAGGTAAGGTGGGGGGGGGGAACGGAGGACAGGAGGAGACCTGGCTACATAGGAAAAAAAATATATATATAATTATGTGAAAAATTGAAAATATATGTACATAACCAAATACCTAATCAACCCTTCAAGGAGCAATCCAAGCGGGCACATTTTGTTTGAGTTTTTTTAAACATAGATTTGATGCAGGAGGTCTGTGGAGCTGAACCCCTTTAATATTAGCTCTGAAGAACCCCTGCTTCCAGAGATACTTACCTCTGTGTTGTTTTTTTTTTTTTTAAATGTGAATCGCCTTTCAATCTTGTAATGGACAAGTGCCCTGGTGTAAGGGATCATATCACTTGAGCCTGTCCATCACCAGTGGACCCCTCAGGAGATTGGGAAGATATTGGTTTTGCCTTCTCAAGTAAAAATTAGACAAAACTACGATATGCAATTACATAGCACTGTGAGAAAAAGAATAATATACTGTATAAGAACATTTTTACAGCGTCTATATTTTAAAGTTTTTAATGTACATTCGTAGATGTAAAGGAAGGTATGCTAGCAATTAAGTAAATGTTAAACAAACCCAGGGGGAAATAAAAACGTAATTGGTTTGCCTTTGTTTATTATATGTACTGTGAAATAGCTATGCTTAATGTATATGATGCTATCTCATTTATGCAAGAACTGGGTTTTAAAACAAATGACTTAATTAATTTTGTAAAGCCTAGTGACCATTAAATAGGAAATATTCAGTGTCACTGTACAGATTAATATTTGCCTCATTTGTCACAAATTACACATACGATAGGACGCAAGCAAAAACTTTGCAGATTATAGAACATTATGGACCAAATGCACAAAACATTATTCAACCAAATTCCCTAAAGTTGATCTGTAGATATATGCTGAAATTCACAAATCTTAGTTATTGGTCATCGGAGCTTGATAATGAACTATTCTATAGTCTTTTGGGGAAAAAAACAGATTTGGTGTCAGCAAAACATTCAGTTAAAAAATGGTAAATGATGCTGCTCTATTCAATAGTGATACAACATTTTCAGGGAAAAGGCATACCATTTGGGAACGTGAGGTGGTTTACGAGGCCAACAGTGCCATGACTGATCGGGTTCTGTTGTGGTTGAGATACATTGATGACTCCTGTCCTCTGGCAGGGCAGTGCGGAGGATTTCGGACAGTTCGTCGATGTGCTCAAACACAACAGCCTTACATTAGGTTAACGTCTAAATTTAGTTCCACCTCAATCGTTTTTAGATCTATGTATCAAGATTGAGAGTGATGGGCACCTTAGTACTTACATTTTTAGGAAGGAGACTGCTACCAATGCTATCCTACACACTACAAGCTCCCATCCTCAACACCAAATTTCGGGAGTACCGATTGGCGAATTTATTCGCTTGAAACATAATTGCTCAAACCCTATTACTTATGAAACAAGAGCATTAGAGATGAAACACAGGTTCCAAAACAGAGGATACAGTCAGTCAATAATTAAGAAGGGATATGAACGCACAAACGTATGAGCCGGGTATCCCTATTGAAACCCAAAATCAAGTACCTTGATAAAGTACATTAAGTACGAAACGCGTAGGTGCGTTTACCTGTCCGTTCTTTGTGTGTAATTTTCAGCATGCAATAAATCCCAAATTATTTTTTCATTTTTGGAGTGGCCTGGCTGTTTCCTTTTCCTGAATGATTTTCACAGGATTCCCTGGCAGTGCGCTATCAACGCTCTCTATTCTTGTGGATCTTCAACAGATGGACCGCACGCCGCCAACGACACGAGTGCCCTCTTAGTGTACCAGTAAAGAGCCGCAGTGCCTTTTATTTATTCCTGCTTACCATGTCACTGACCACTCACTCTTTATACACTGGTTGGGTTTTGATTTACTGTAATCTAGTGAGAGTCTGGCTGATTCCACGTCTGTCCCACCAGTTGTTAATCAACTCTATTGGGGGTACTCTATCGTATTACGGATTAACCCATTGTGGATTTAAATAATACCGGATATCCAACACAGGACTGGTTGCAATTGGGAGCATCACATCAACCTTGTTTCTATGTGATATGTATGAGGGAGACCTATTGGATGTACATTTTAGACACTACGTTTCCTAAGGGACATAATGACCATATTGACATTAGTACCATAGTGTGACCACCCACATGAGGGTGATCCTTCGGAGGTCTGGGTTGAATGCTTTATTGCATTCCCTCCGAACTTTGGTCATGTATCAGGTCTTCAATCACACCTTCCCATACTGATATATTTTTTCATACATCTACTAATATTCCAATTGTGGGACTATATATCTACTTACACCAAATAGCTACATTGGAGGTTGATCAATTTGGTGTTTATACTTCTATTTGCGGATGTGTCTGTTTCGGGTTCACGAATGGCCTTACCATATTTAGTTCAATCACATATACTCAATACAATATACTCAATACAATTAATAAACATATATATTTTTTATTTTAAAATTCATATTTATTTTTGATATTCATAACTATTTTTATTTTTACTCGTACACTACAAGCAATTATGCTACCACATACACTACATACACACTCTATAGATTCACATTATATACAGCACATATATACATACGCTCATTCATATACACACAACAATAGTTCATCACAGGAAATCACATTTAGTTTTATATAGTTATACTTCTGTTAAATTCGTACAAGTTAAATTATTTTATCACTATATATAACACACACGTACAACATCTTATGATTGATATTGAAGTTGCTTCTGTTCATGCTTAAAAATCGTCCTTTGCTGCACCAATGGCTCCAACTGGAATCCGCATACCTGAAAATCAAATAATGGTTAACATCAGGTATATGTATTAATAACTAGTAGGTGGGATATTATTCCATCTTTTACCCTATTAAGGATTATCAGGATATCTGTTACTAATGTGATGTTATTCTATGTTTTTAAAGGAAGTAAAATGTAAATACTTGTTTACTAATTTATTTTATACCTGGTAGAAATCTCCAATTCTTGATACATTATTTATATTTTTACTTTTATTTCTATATATTTCTATTACTTTGTATATCATTTGATCTCTTATTTGGTTCTTTCTCTAAATTTAATTACTCTTTCAAAATTATTGCTAGTACTATTCCTAGTTCATATTAAAATTCTAAACAACAATTACTTACTTAGTATTAATAATAAATCACTTAGTCTTCAATACATTTTCCTAATGGTTAACACTTGTAAATAGTATTTTGTAAAACTTAACAGCTATCTAAGCAACGATTTGATCACATATTTTTTTTAATGATTTAGTGCGGTTCTCATAATCATTCTATTATGACTGTTATTGAATGATGTTTAGGTCATTGACTGGTTAATTTTGTAACAAACTTTTTAATTGATTCATCAAATATGCAAATTACCTTGTTATAAATACATAAAAAATTCGTACAAGTTAAATTATTTTATCACATATATAAAACACAACGTACAACATCTTATGATTGATATTGAAGTTGCTTCTGTTCATGCTTAAAAATCGTCCTTTGCTGCACCAATGGCTCCAACTGGAATCCGCATACCTGAAATCAAATAATGGTTAACATCAGGTATATGTATTAATAACTAGTAGGTGGGATATTATTCCATCTTTTACCCTATTAAGGATATCAGGATATCTTGTTAATAATGTGATGTTATTCTATGTTTTTTAAAGGAAGTAAAATGTAAATACTTGTTATCTAATTTATTTTATACCTGGTGAAAATCTCCAATTCTTGATACATTATTTATATTTTTACTTTATTTCTATATATTTCTATTACTTTGTATATCATTTGATCTCTTATTTGGTCTTTCTCTAAATTTAATTACTCTTTCAAAATTATTGCTGTACTATTCCTAGTTCATATTAAATTCTAAACAACAATTACTTACTTAGTATTAATAATAAATCACTTAGTCTTCAATACATTTTCCTAATGGTAACACTTGTAATAGTATTTTGTAAAACTTAACAGCTATCTAAGCAACGATTTGATCACATATTTTTAATGATTTAGTGCGGTTCTCATAATCATTCTATTATGACTGTTATTGAATGATGTTTAAGGTCATTGACTGGTTAATTTTTGTAACAAACTTTTTAATTGATTCATCAAATTATGCAAATTACCTTGTTATAAATACTATACAGGGGCATCCAATGGCGCCCCTGATGAAGTCATCATAGATGACGAAACGCGTAGGGCGTGGCTAAGACTGAGGCTGTCACTTCCCCACGAACTTTGCCACTGCTGGTTGATAGACGTTGCAGGCTGTGTGAGGCTGAGAGAAAACGCTGGATCCTTTTCCCCTGATGTCTCACTGACCAGAAGCAAGGGACTGGAGGTGTTGGTTCCCGGAGGGATTCCTGTGCGGCGGTTCCACGGAGGGAACGTAATTCCTTTTGCTCGGACCATGCGGAGAGAGACGAGAGACCATCTCGATGAACAGTGGGCACCATTTATTCGCATGCGGCAGACCACGACAAGAGGGAGATTTCAGTATGCTAGTGGCCGCCCCCTCGGTGGCTGCGGTGCAGCGTCGTCATAGAGCGCGGCGGTCACGCTTCTTCGGGAGCGTGCAACCCCCTGCACGCGCGTCCCCAGGGCTCCCCGAGGGAGCCCGGTGGCGATCGCGGGGGACGGTGGGCGGGGGTTCCGGGGGACCCGGGCGGACCGCCAGCGGTAGGGAGGAGACGCCGATCGAGGGCGCTCTTCGCTGCTTCGGCGCGCCCCCGTCACTCTCGGCGTGGCCAGGCTACTGCTGCGGCCAAGAACGGGCAAATGCCTCGAATAAAACTGGCCGCAGCCAGTATCGGATGGCAGAGTAGTACTGGCTTATGAGAGCCTATCTCATACCTGCTTTTAAACGCGCCTGTACCTTTGTGAGTGGGCATTGGACTGATTTTATTGTTTATAAACTATTGTTATACTATAATGCACTAGGTGTGTGCCTGTTTCTTTTCTTTTTTTTTTCATAGGTATCAACAGGAGTGAGTGACCCCTTTGAAACGGGCTGCTGCTATACCTGGATGCTTTATTTTGGAACAGGACTTGTGTGTTTCTGAGGTTTTTTTAGGTTTTTTCATTCACTTTTATATTTTTATTATCATATTTTTTTTAGATTAAAGTATTGTAGTTATTGTATTGAACATTTTATAATATTAATCACTTTAGAACCTCTATCCCTGGTCATACTGGTTTTATTATTTAGTATATTTACCACTTATGCCACCCCATTGGTGTATTCATAGTTGGATTACTTAAATCACAGTTTTGTTTAGGCTGTATTAGAGGCGCTACTTCACTTTTTGTTTGTGTTTGATTATATAAACTCTATATATTATATATATATATTATTATAATATATATATATATATAGATATATATATATATACTATCCCTTCAATCTTTGATATAGAAGACAGATAACATCAGCCACATTAAAAGAAAGAAAAACTATTTTTGAATGCACCAACCTAAAAAAAGGTTGGCATATGAGGGGGCACATGCCGCCCCATTACAGTCCCCCTTAGCTGTAAATAAAATTTGTTCTTAAATAGGAAATAGTTGTGCGTGAGAGTGAATGACATTAGCTGCATCAAAAATTCGACCAACGGTCTTGTCAGAGTGGTCATTGTAAGAAAATTATATGATGCCGCCAAACCGTCCTTGTGGTGGATGGAGGTATATAATGCCCTTTCTGGTTTCCAGATTATACAGAACAATGACGAGGGTCTCTTTTTTTGGGAACAATAAATTAATAAAATATTATTTTTTAGGGGTTTTTGGTTGTAGGGATTTAGGTTTAGACTGTTTTTTATAATTAATTTATTAACAGTTTCTACAGTTATCCACACACCATCCCCACCTTATATATATTTTTTATTATTGTTTCCCCTTCTGTATATTCTCTTTTTTTTTTTTCTCTCTTTTTCCCCCCTGTGATGAGATTGATTTGTGTGTCTTTTCATACAGGATATGGTTTGTGTTTAATGAAATGCATTAACCATTGTCTCCTTTTTCTTCTACTACTTTAGATCAGCTTTTACCATTTATAAGCAGGTTACTTTTGTTCCTGCTATGAAGATATACTATTATCCTGATGTGGCTCTATTTTCCCTATATGATAGGGGATCTATCAATACCAGAATTGATGTCGTTTAAACCTCAAAGATGGTTCAGCAATGGACATCCATACCACAGATGTATTCAATCATATGGTCTGTGGTCAATGGAAGCATCCTATACTAAGAACTATACAGATTCTTGGCTCTAATAAGTAGCCCTCGCTCTGGGACAAACTGGTGCTGAAAATGTGCAGACATCGCGTTACTTATGGCTAGAGAATACAAGATTATGCACTGAATCTTCGTCCGAGGCGCCTGAGATTCCAGATATGTATTGCACATGCGCGAGGAATGATTCAACCAATCGCGTGATTAAGAATCTGATGTCAGTGAGGGCAATGTGAATGCCTTATCAATGATGGCCGCCGCAACAGGCGGGCTGTACTGCGCGTGTGCGAGATTTCATCGGCAGTTCTCGTGGGATTTCTGTGACGTCATCGTGTTCTTGAAATATGCATACAGAGAACACGGTCTGCACCATTAAGAATTTACAGCGCCATCTAGCTGGAACCTTGCTTACCTAAACCAACGACCATTATAATCAAGGGACAGATTACATGTATCTGGTTTAAAGGGCGTTTTTGGCGCGAAATACAAAATTACTCATAGCCTATTTAAGCTTTCCTGCTCCATGGCCCTAGTACCACTCGTGAAGAAGCCTTAGTGGGCAAAACGCGTTAGTGGGCTCTTTTTAATCATTGCTGCTGCTGACCCTGCCTGCCTATACTCTTTTTTGGACTATGCAAACGTCCTTCATTCATGGACATTATCCTGTGGACTGTGCTGACCTATGATTGCAGTGCCATATTACTAAGGAGCTGAGTATCATTCTAATCCCCTTTTTTCCCCCATTACTTTGATTTATGTATTTGGGTCACTGCAGTATCTCTATTATATGTCTCTTTTGTTATAATATCATTTTAGTGGCAATAGGCTGTTAAGCTGCTGTTATCTTATATTTTGCCATTGGTATAGCACACGTGTTATTCTCTCTGCATTTTTGTATATTTTTCCCTATAGACTCATGTTATCTATTATATTAGTTTCTCCTACATGACCGGCCGGTCTGTATTTTTCATTGTGGGAATTATGTTCCCCCAGTGATCTATCACTCTAGGATATCAGATTATTTATACTGGGTTTATTATATTGCATTTGAGTTATTTTTTGTTTTTTTCCACATGTTTCTTACATTTAGTCAGGCAGGCTCTCCAGTTAGTTGTTTGTGTTCTTGATTTAATAAATTCCCTTTTCTACTTTTGCATATATTTGTCTGAGTGCTTTTTAGAGTTTTTATTTTTTGCGTTTCCATATTCATTATTTTCCTCTAGCACCACCTAGCAGTTTACATTCTTCCTGCGATATCTTTTTCAGATATACTCTTAGTCTGATTAAGTTAGGTTTAGACACTGCAATACTCATTGGTAGTTGATGTGGTATTCACTTTCTGTGTATGTCATACAGTATATTGTTACTGTCTAACAGTGTTCCTAGAATACCTGCTCCACCAATATACTACTATTTGAAAGGTTTTTTGTTGAATTTACATAATAGATTTTAATGCTAGAGAGCAGGAACGTTTAAAAAATGCGGATGAAATATTCTTCATGGCTGATGTTAGCCACATTCAGGTACCACAATTGGTATCAGCTGTGGGGAGGGATAATATCAAGCTTCTTAATGCATTAATGCGCAAACGTGCAAGAGTGTGGTGGAACAAGACTGCCCTAGAGAGATATTTTGACCATAAACGTATACCTAGGGGTCTTAGAATAAAAACATTCCCTGCATTCCAATTCAGTGATCCAAATCATTAAGTCAGATGGGAGGGAGTACCCAATCTTTGTTCGTTCGAATTAATGTCTATTCTTATCGAACATGACTCCAATACCTTTAGAGAATCTCTTTAGAAATAGAGGAGATACAAAAGAATCTTGAGTCAAATGACTTACAATTTGTTAAAACTATTGAGGAAGACATTGTGAAATACGAGACTGAAATTACAGATATTAAGAAAGTTAAGTTTAACCGTGATTCTGTTGACTTCCAAACAGATAAAGTGTATAACTGGCAACATGGTAAAAGAACAACCAAGAAATCAAGACCCCAGAATGTTACCAATCCATCTGCTGTATCTGGTGCAACATCAACAGATATTGACTCTTCGGACTATGATTCCAGGCAGTCAGTGGAAGGCGATGCAGGTCCATCATCCTCTTTTTTAGGACAAAACCACGGACAAGACCAAACACAAGGAGGACAAGGCGTGGGAAGTCATCAATTAAGAGACAGAATGCGATATGGATACAGAGGCAAAAAGAGAAGGGGCAATTATGCCAAGTGGTGAGTGATGAACTTACTATCATTAATCTTTCTGATGTGGTCCTTTCCGAGGAGCAATTATTTGTTCTTCGAAAGGGACTATCTTTCTCCCCTACATATCATGTTAACAAGTTTGATTGGATTAAAGATTTTAATTTGTTTTGCCGTAAATTGCTTCTCACAAAACATTTCAACAAATTCTCCAGTAATGAGGTAAGTAGCCATGATGGTGATGAGGTCCTCAACACACAGGAGCGTAAGTTAATACAAGATTTGGTTTCTCCTTCACTACCCATTGCAGGGACAGGTAATGAGTTAAGTTTGGTATCCAATTTCAAGCCAAAATCTACTTTCTGTCCTCCTATACAAACAAATTCGTGTATTGAAATCTTTGCGAATCTTGTAACGGAGGACATACTTAACCTACCCAAAAAGACAGGATATAATAATTTATCTGGCTCACAATGGAGGGCTCTCAAAGATCTGTGTGGTTTATCCACTGTGGAAATTAAACCGGCGGATAAAGGCGGTAACGTGGTGATTTGGCCGAAACCACAATACGAAAAAGAGGTCTTCAGACAACTGAAAGACATCAAGTGCTATCTTGTACTTGATTGCGATCCAACAGAAAAATTTAAGTTGGAGTTGGATTGTATTCTGGAGAGTGCCTGCTCGCAGGGCACAATCACAGTATCTATCTGTCAGGGTCTGAAGACCAAATTTCCGGTATCACCAACCTTTTATATTCTACCTAAGGTTCACAAACACCCCCAAAACCCACCAGGCAGGCCTATTTATATATATATATATATATATATATATATATATATATATATATATATTACATGCAAAGTATGTGTGGTAATTAGTATGTGTGGTGTGTGTGACTGGGATTGTATGTAGTGTGTTTGTTCATGCTGCATGCATCTGATGTGTGTATCTGGTCTGCAAACATGTGGTATGTGTATCTGACGCGTGTACATATGTATATGTTGTGTGTATCTTGTGGAACACCCACAAGCTCATATTGAACCCCCAAAATAACCACAACATATATATAAGCGTATAAGTGTCACAGAGGAGTGCTACTGAGTGCTTGCAGTGTGAGTGTAACTGTGATTCTGTTGACTACCAAACAGATAAAGTGTATAACTGGCAACATGGTAAAAGAACAACCAAGAAATCAAGACCCCAGAATGTATCCAATCCAGCTGCTGTATCTGGTGCAACATCAACAGACATTGACTCTTCGGACTATGATTCCAGGCATTCAGTGGAAGGCGATGCAGGTCCATCATCCTCTTTTTTAGGACAAAGCCACTGACAAGACCAAACGCAAGGAGGACAAGGCGTGGGAAGTCGTCAATTATAAGACAGAATGCGATATGGATACAGAGGCAAGAAGAGAAGGGGCAATCATGCCAAGTGGTGAGTGATGAACTTACTATCATTAATCTTTCTAATGTGGTCCTCTCCGAGGAGCAATTATTTGTTCTTCGAAAAGGACTATCTTTCTCACCTACATATCATGTTAACAAGTTTGATTGGATTAAAGATTTGAATTTGTTTTGCCGTAAATTGCTTCTCACAAAACATTTCAACAAATTTTCCAGTAATGAGGTAAGTAGTCATGATGGTGATGAGGTCCTTAACACACAGGAGCGTGAGTTAATACAAGACTTGGTTTCTCCATCACTACCCAGTGTAGGGACAGGCAATGAGTTAAGTTTGGTATCCAATTTCAAGCCAAAATCTACTTTCTGTCCTCCTATACAAACAAATTCGTGTATTGAAATCTTTGCGAATCTTGTAACGGAGGACATACTTAACCTACCCAAAAAGACAGGATATAACAATTTATCTGGCTCACAATGGAGGGCTCTTAAAGATCTGTGTGGCTTATCCACTGTGGAAATTAAACCAGCGGATAAAGGCGGTAACGTGGTGATTTGGCCGAAACCACAATACGAAAAAGAGGTCTTCAGACAACTGAAAGATATCAAGTGCTATCTTGTACTTGATTGCGATCCAACTGAAAAATTTAAGATGGAGTTGGATTGTATTCTGGAGAGTGCCTGCTCGCAGGGCACAATCACAGTATCTATCTGTCAGGGTCTGATGACCAAATTTCCGGTATCACCAACCTTTTACATTCTACCTAAGGTTCACAAACACCCCCAAAACCCACCAGGCAGGCCTATTGTGGCAGGGATTGGGGGTCTGCGTGAACCTATTAGCCATTTTATTGACACTTTTTTGTACCCTATAGTGGATACTTTACCCACCTTCCTGCGTGACACTATGGATGCGCTATCTAGATTGGACGAAATCATTGTGGATGGTAGTGTGATCTTAGCGACCTGTGATGTGGAGGCATTATATACCTCCATTCACCACACGGACGGTTTGGCAGTGCCATGACTGATCGGGTTCTGTTGTGGTTGAGATACATTGATGACATCCTGATCCTCTGGTAGGGCAGTGCGGAGGATTACGGACAGTTCGTCGATGTGCTCAACCACAACAGCCTTAATATTAGGTTAACGTCTAAATTTAGTTTCACCTCAATCGATTTTTTAGATCTATGTATCAAGATTGAGAGTGATGGGCACCTTAGTACTGACATTTTTAGGAAGGAGACTGCTACGAATGCTATCCTACACGCTACAAGCTCCCATCCTCAACACCAAATTTCGGGAGTACCGATTGGTGAATTTATTCGCTTGAAACGTAATTGCTCAAACCCTATTATCTATGAAACAAGAGCATTAGAGATGAAACACAGGTTCCAAAACAGAGGATACAGTCAGTCAGTAATTAAGAAGGGATATGAACGCAGCAAAAGTATGAGCCGGGTATCTCTATTGAAACCCAAAATCAAAAAACAAGATTGCAATAAAATAAGATTTATTGGCACGTACAATCAGCAGTGGAATCAGCTGCGTGAAATCCTGCAAAAACATTGGCCAATTCTCATGATTGACTTGGACCTCAGACAACAACTCGGCCCCAAAGTGGAACTTGCACGCAGAAGATCTCCTAATCTTAGAGACAAATTGGTCCACAGCCACTACACTGTACCAAGTACTACTACTTTTCTGTCAACATTTGACAAAAAGGGATTTTTTAAATGTGGTGGCTGCTCTGCTTGTAAATTCGCTAAACAAACATCAACTTTCCAGGACTGTAAGGGCATTAATGAGTTTAAGGTACAACAATTTCTGACCTGCCGCTCGAAGGGGGTGATCTACTGCCTGTTGTGTCCTTGCAATAAAATATATGTAGGGATGACAACTAGGGAATTACGTTTTAGAATTATGGAACACAGTCGGAACATTAAAACAGCGAATAGGGATCTAGAATCATCTAAGAAAATTACAACGGTAGCAAAACATTTTTTGCAGGAACACAATGCTGACAATTCACTTCTCTCCGCATTTGCAATAGAACGTGTCTCTCTGGGGATACGCGGAGGAGACTTTGAAAGAACACTTCTGCAACATGAATGCAGGTGGATTGTCACTTTAGGATCAATGCTACCCAATGGTCTTAATGACTATTTGGGATTTGCAATGTTCCTGTAAGGATATCTGATAACTCTATCCATAACTATGGCCTCCCCTTTTTGTATTTAAAACCCTTTTTGTTTTCCAGATTATACAGAACAATGACGAGAGTCTTTTTTGGGAACAATAAATTAATAAAATATTCCTTTTTAGGGGGTTTTGGCTGTAGGGGTTTAGGTTTAGACTGTTTTTTTATAATTAATGTATTAACAGTTTTCACAGTTATCCACACACCATCCCCACTTTATATATATTTTATATTTTTTATTATTGTTTCCCCTTCTGTATATTCTCTTTTTCTTTTGTTCTCTCTCTTCCCCCCTCTGTGATGAGATTGATTTGTGCGCAATATTCAGAACTATTGTACAGCACAGCATGTTTATGACTCAGGGTATACACTGGGGCCTGAGGGGAAATCTGGCCTACGCAGGTGGGTCACTGACCCCTGCACACACACTATCTCTCCCCTTGCTCCTCCGGTGCCCTCTGACTAGCGTGGTCCCTCCCCCACGCCTCCCTTTCCTGCCTGTCAGCAATCCCTGCAATCCTATTCGCTCCCTGGCGTCAGGTGGCTTCGCTGAGGCTCCTGGGGGTTGTAGTTTACTGCTGAGCCTCCTGGTGATTGGCCAGCCGTTCGCGCGCTTTACCCTGCGCATGCTCAAACTTCCTCAGAGCCTCCCGTCGCGCATTGGTTCTGCGCATGCATGAAACGCAACATGGCGGCGCCCTGTATTATCGAGCCGCCGCGGAACGCTGCCTGCTCAGCCCCCACCTTCAAATGTGCCGTGCAACCCTAACAGCGCCCGTGATCGCCCCCCACAGCTTTTTTTGTTACACCATTGGAAGATTTTTGCACTCGACTGAAGGTACAGTATTTGGATACATTTTGACTGAAAGGACCAGCTAGAGCAGCTGTATTGCTATCTTTGAGACTTCTATGGACTTCATAGTCCTGAGATTGTCTTGGTCTCATTAAAGACTAACAAATACTGTGCTTTACTAGTTTGATTTTAATTTATTAAAGCTCCAACTGGTTCTCATTGTTAACATATATTTTTTTACTTATATGATATGTGATAGATTTTTTTTATATGATTCTGCTTTTATTTGTAGCTTTTGTTTATTGACACCTTTCTATTTTGGATTTTACATGATTCCATGTATTTATTATTAATGTATTACCTTTTATTTATTAATTTCCATCATTTTAAGAATCAGAGTTCAGTGATTTTATTTAATGATCTCATAACATTAAAGGAAACCACATTTAGGTGGATAAGAAGTAAAAAGTAACACACCATAAATGCTCATTTGTGGCAGTGTAATCATGGGGTAGGTTTGGTGACCTGTTTGAGATATATTGTATGAATGTGCCCAAAGTGTTCTTTATCATTACTGTACCAAAACTTTAATAACCTTGTTTTTTAAAAGATAACACAGTGTTTTCCTGAAATTAACTATGCTAATGAGTTCTCACAACAGCCTTAACATTAGGTTAACGTCTAAATTTAGTTCCACCTCAATCGATTTTTTAGATCTATGTATCAAGATTGAGAGTGATGGGCACCTTAGTACTTACATTTTTAGGAAGGAGACTGCTACCAATGCTATCCTACACACTACAAGCTCCCATCCTCAACACCAAATTTCGGGAGTACCGATTGGCGAATTTATTCGCTTGAAACGTAATTGCTCAAACCCTATTACTTATGAAACAAGAGCATTAGAGATGAAACACAGGTTCCAAAACAGAGGATACAGTCAGTCAATAATTAAGAAGGGATATGAACGCAGCAAAAGTATGAGCCGGGTATCCCTATTGAAACCCAAAATCAAAAAACAAGATTGCAATAAAATAAGATTTATTGGCACGTACAATCAGCAGTGGAATCAGCTGCGTGAAATCCTGCAAAAACATTGGCCAATTCTTATGATTGACTTGGACCTCAGACAACAACTCGGCCCCAAAGTGGAACTTACAAGCAGAAGATCTCCCAATCTTAGAGACAAATTGGTCCACAGCCACTACACTGTACCAAGTACTACTACTTTTCTGTCAACATTTGACAGAAAAGGTTTTTTTTTTAAATGTGGTGGCTGCTCTGCTTGTAAATTTGCTAACCAAACTTCCACTTTTCAGAATTGTAAGGGCACTAATGAGTTTAAGGTACAACAATTTCTGACCTGTCGCTCGAAGGGGGTGATCTACTGCCTGTTGTGTCCTTGCAATAAAATATATGTAGGGATGACAACTAGGGAAGTACGTTTTAGAATTATGGAACACAGTCGGAACATTAAAACAGCGAATAGGGATTTAGAATCATCTAAGAAAATTACAACGGTAGCAAAACATTTTCTGCAGGAACACAATGCTGACAATTCACTTCTCTCCGCATTTGCAATAGAACGTGTCTCTCTGGGGATACGCGGAGGAGACTTTGAAAGAACACTCCTGCAACATGAATGCAGGTGGATTGTCACTTTAGGATCAATGCTACCTAATGGTCTTAAAGACTATTTGGGATTTGCAATGTTCCTGTAATGATATCTGTTAACTCCATCCATAACTATGGCCTCCCTTTTTTGTATTTAAAACCCTTTCTGGTTTCCAGATTATACAGAACAATGACGAGGGTCTCTTTTTTTGGGAACAATAAATTAATAAAATATTATTTTTTAGGGGGTTTTGGTTGTAGGGGTTTAGGTTTAGACTGTTTTTTTATAATTAATGTATTAACAGTTTCTACAGTTATCCACACACCATCCCCACCTTATATATCTATTTTTTATTATTGTTTCCCCTTCTGTATATTCTCTTTTTTTTTTTTTTTTCTCTCTTTTTCCCCTTTGTGATGAGATTGATTTGTGTGTCTTTTCATACAGGATATGGTTTGTGTTTAATGAAATGCATTAACCATTGTCTCCTTTTTCCTCTACTACTTTAGATCAGCTTTAAATAATAAACTTTATTAACGTTACATGTTTTATACTTTGGTGAACAATGTTTTACATATCATTTTGCCATGGCACAGCTCCCTCTGCATTGAAATAATTTCTGAATGAATCACGAATGCATTTTGCAATTTTTCCAGGTGCACTGTTAGCTTTATTTCTGCTGAGTGAAGTAGGAAGTACTGTTGTACAATCAATCATTACAGCATCATTTGTTCCATCCAAATCGATAACCACATTATGTAGTATAGCCACACATTTAACAATACGTTTTGCATTTGGCACAGAAGTTTCTATCGCTTTCAATAGTATTCGCCATTACGCTGACATACCAAATGCGCACTCTACACATCGTCTGGCCCTCGACAATCTGTAATTAAAGATTTCACCCTCTTTTGTTAAGCGTTTCCTACAATAAGGCTTCATAATGTATTTCAGCAATGGGTAGGCTTCATCTGCCAGTAGGACATGTGGTAATTTGTCTTTGGAACTGAATGGCAAAGCTTTCGCATCAGGAAGCACCAATGTAAGGACCCGCGCTGTGGGAACTCCCGCTATTGGCGCTCCCTTACCTCTCTTCCCCGCTGCCTCTGGTCCCTCGGCCCTGTGCGTCTCCCCCGTGGCTGTTCCCGCACTTCCGGGTCGCGCGCCTCACCCTTCTGGGCGCGCGCGAACCCAGGCTTCCATTTAATGGCGCCAGGAGCCTGATCCCGCCTCCTCCATTGCGTCGCACTCATCGGCGTGCTTTCCTGCCCCTGCACCACCAGGTCCGCCTCCCAGGCTCCTCTCCCATATCAGGGCTTCCCTTGGACCGCACCTCCGCTCCTCCCTTTCCCCTGATAGGTCCCAGACCACTATTTAGTCTCTCACCATTACCCCAGTGCTCTGCATAGCTTCTGTACCTTGGTGCTGTCTGCTTCTGCTTGGCTCTCTTGTGTTTCAGTCCCTGTTCCTGTCCCTGGATTCTCTGCTGACCTCCCTGGATTTTGACCTTGGCTTTGCACTTTGATTACGCTGCTCTCTGGACCCCCTTGGATTTGGCTTTGGACTCTACCTTGCAGCCTTCTATATCCCTTGGACTCGTCTAACGGACCCCTACTACGCTGCTCTCTCCTCTCCACGACCCAGGCTTACGGACACTCTACCACGCTGCTCTCTCTACTCCTTGACCATTGGCTTACGGACTTAACCCTTCTACGCTGGATTTGGCAAGTACTGAACTCTTTCTATTTTTGTTCCCTGTACCAGCTACGCTACTTCCACACTCCGGCCGCGCCCTCGTTTACTGTTAGGTGTGTGGTATTTCTCCTTTCCACCTCAGTCCCGGGGTCTCATCTGGCTTGTGGGCAGGCCGAGCGTTACATTATGCAGAGCCCATCAGATTCAGACCCCCCTGAGGTGGAAGATACCCTAACCACTATCTCCAAACACTTTACCTTTTTGGACAACCAGGTTACCGCTCTTAACCAACAGGTTGCTACCTTAACCTCTCAGATCCCTCAGGTTAATGTCTCCAGCTTAATTATCCCTCCCACTGTCTCCCGTGAAGGAACAGGCTCTTCGGAGTTGCGTATCCCTACGCCTAGTAAATATGCTGGAGTTCTGCTTGCATGCCGTGGGTTTTTAAATCAGTGCGAGATACAATTCGAACTGTCACCTTCCCGCTTCCCCACGGACCGAACCAAGGTAGCTTATGTTTACTCCCGTCTCACCGGGGACGCCTTGGCCTGGGCTTCACCAATCTGGGAGCTAACCTGAACTCACTTACAGCTTCCCCAACTTTAAGAGAGAATTTCATTTAGTCTTTGATACCCCTGGACGTAGTGATATGGCTGCTTCCTCCTTGTTCCACATTTCGCAGGGTCAGAGATCTGTGGCACGATACGCTCTGGAATTCCAGACAATCGCAGCTGAGACTGACTGGAACGATGGGGCTCTTTCCACGACTTTCTGGCAGGGACTTTCGGAATCCTTAAAGGACGAACTGGCAGCTCGTGAGAGGCCATCCTCATTGGAGGCCTTAATCGCTTTGTGCATCAGGGTGGATCAACGACTTCTGGAAAGGCAGGCTGAACGTCAACGTCCTCGTACTTCTGTTTCTATGCCTTCTGCTTCCAGGTATCCTGCTCCTGCTTTACCGGCATTGGACGCTCCTGAACCCATGCAACTGGTCAGCCATCAACTTTCTTCTACGGAGCGACTACGTCGGAGGAACGATGGCTTGTGCTTCTATTGCGGATCTCTTGGGCACATCTTGCCGCATTGTCCCTTGAGGCCGGGAAACGCCAACACCCAGTGAGGTATGAAGGGATCCCACTGGGTACCATCTCCTCTTTCCCCTCTCCCGCACAGAATCTCCCCAAACGCATCTTACTTCCTGTCCTCCTTCAGTACGCCAGCATTCAAATCCCTGCCCTGGCCTTCCTCTATTCTGGATCCGGAGGTAACTTCATGAATCACGCTTTTGCTATCCAGTACAACATTCCTCTCCGGGAGAAGGCCATTCCGGTCGGGTTGGAGGCTATCGATGGTCGACCTTTTCAGCCAGCCTTTATTTCCTTGGCGACACTTCCCATTGAACTTTCTATGAAGGATGGACATTTAGAACTCATTTCTTTTGATGTCATCCATTCCCCTTCGGTTCAACTCATTCTGGGCTTGCCATGGCTACAACTTCACAATCCCATTATCGATTGGACTGCCAAGTTCCCCGTTCAATGGAGATCACCCCATGTGGAATTGCCTCCTCCGTCCGCTGCGGTAGTGGCCGTCTTGGAAACTTTCCCTCCGCAAGACTCCACCCTACCGGACGTCTATTCGGAGTTCCTGGATGTCTTCAGTAAAACCAAATCCGAGGAACTTCCCCCTCATCGCCCTTTCGACTGCCCGATTGACTTAATTCCAGGTGCCCCTCTTCCCAAAGCCAGGTCATATCCATTATCTTTGCCTGAGACGGAGACCATGGCCGAGTATATCACAGAGAACCTTCAAAAAGGCTTCATCCAGAAATCCACTTCTCCCGCCGGAGCAGGATTCTTTTTTGTAAAAAAGAAAGATGGGACGCTTCGCCCGTGCATCAATTACCGTGGCCTAAATAAGATTACCATCAAGAATCGCTTCCCTTTGCCTCTTATCCCCGAGCTCTTCGATAGACTGAAAGGCTCGACGATCTTTTCTAAACTTGATTTACGAAGGGCCTATAACCTGATTCGCATCCGGAGTGGCGACGAGTGGAAGACCGCGTTCAACACGCGCAGTGGTCACTATGAGTACCTGGTGATGCCGTTTGGGTTGTGCAATGCCCCAGCAGTTTTCCAAGACTTTATGAATTAGGTTTTTCGTGATCTATTGAATTCTTTTGTGATTATCTACTTGGATGATATCCTCATCTTTTCCAAGACCCTCGTGGAACACATTCTCCATACCAAGATGGTGCTCTCTCGTCAACGGGCCAACAAGCTCTACACCAAGATGGAGAAGTGTGTCTTTCATCAATCCGCAGCCACTTTCCTGTGATACATTGTCTCGGACCAGGGGTTCACCATGGATTCAGAGAAGCTCAATTCTATACTCGAATGGCCACAACCCAACTCCTTGAAGGCGATTCAGCGTTTCCTTGGCTTCGCAAATTTATTATAGGAACTTCATTGCTGGTTTTTCTACTTTGGTAGCACCCATTACGGCCCTTACCAAAAAAGGGGCCAGTCGTGCCTTTGAGTCTCTTAAAAGAACCTTTGTCTCAGCCCCCATTCTGCGACATCCTGTCCCCACCCTCCCCTTTACCTTGGAAGTTGATGCTTCCGACTTGGGAGGCGGTGCGGTTCTCTCTCGAAGAACCACCCCCGAAGATAAACTCCACCCCTGTGGGTTTTTTTCCAAAAAGTTTTCTTCAGCAGAAAGAAATTACGACGTGTGGAATAGGGAATTGTTGGCCATCAAGATGGCATTACAAGAATGGAGACATCTTCTAGAAGGAACCAAGGAACCCATTCTGATCCTCACGGACCACAAAAATCTTTCTTACATTGAGGGTGCTCGTCGTCTTGGGCCCCGTCGGGCCCGTTGGGCGCTGTTCTTCTCAAGGTTTAATTTCATCATCTCTTATATTCCCGGGACAAAGAATATCAAAGCTGATGCTTTGTCTCATCAGTTCATCACTGAGGAGAGGTCACAGGACGTCCCGGAGAGTATTCTGTCCCCCCGATTGTTTATCTCTGCCGCTTCCTTTGACATACTGGATAAAATTTTGGAGTCCCAAGCACAGGTCCCCGAAGGACTTGAGGTCCCTGATGGACGTCTTTACGCACCCCCACGTTTTCATCTTAAAATTCTTGAATGGGGTCACTCCTCCAGATTGGCCGGCCATCCCGGCTTTAAGAAGACTGGATCTGATTCGGCAAACTTTTTGGTGGCCCAATATGGTAAAGGACATTAGAGCTTTCACCTCCTCTTGCCCAGTCTGCACTAAAAATAAATCAGTCCGTCAAAAGCCTTCAGGTCTACTACAACCTCTTCCGGTCCCGGACCGTCCTTGGAGTCACATTGCCATGGACTTCATCGTGGATCTCCCCCCTTCTAACGGTATGACTACTATTCTAGTGGTCATTGACAGATTCTCCAAGCAAGCTCATTTTGTTCCTCTCAAGGGTCTACCCAATTCTAGTACGTTGGCTGATATATTTGTAAAAGAAATTTTCCGTATTCATGGCGTTCCATTGTTTCAGACCGTGGTACTCAATTTGTTTTGAAGTTCTGGCTTGCATTTTCCCAGAAGCTGGGCGTTACTCTTCTTTTTTCCTCAGGCTATCACCCCCAAACGAATAGGCAGACTGAACGCATGAACCAGTCCCTCGAACAGTATTTGCATTGTTTTTTTCCGATTCTCGGGATAATTGGGCAGAGTTACTTGGGCGGAATTTGCGATTAACTCTCTCAAGAATGAGTCCACTCAAGAATCACCGTTTTTTGTAAACTATGGATTTCATCCTACCCGCCTTCCTATGCATTCATCCAGGTCCGGAGTTCCTGCAGCAGATGATAGGGTAACCACCTTACAGGGGTCATGGAGGAGGATTCAAACTGCTTTACAGGAATCTGTCCTAAGATAGAAGAGACAAGCAGATGGGCTTCGTCGGGAGGCTCACAAGTTCGTACCTGCAGAGAAGGTCTGGCTTTCTTCAAAAAACATTAAACTGAAGGCCCCAACCCCTAAACTGTCTCACAGGTTTCTGGGCCCTTTCTCTATTCTGAGACAAGTTAATCCTATGGTCTATCAGCTTCGGTTGCCTCCCTCCATGAAGATTTCACCCGTCTTCCATGTCTCACTGTTGAAACCGTTCATCCAAGGCACACGTTTTGCTCATCCTTCACTTCGGCCTCCTCCCGCCATTGTACCAGGACAACAGGAATTTGAAATCCCGTCCATCATTGACTCTCGCATCTCCAGGGGCAAACTCCAGTTTTTGGTCCACTGGAAGGGATACGGACCTCAGGATCGTTCTTGGGTCTCGCATGCTGATCTTCACGCTCCGTCTCTACTCAAACGATTCCACCAAAAATTTCTCCTCAGACCTTGGATGGATCGTTCGGAGTCCGACCCTCGAGGGGGGGTACTGTAAGGACCCACGCTGCGGGGACTCCCGCAATTGGCGCTCCCTTACCTCTCTTCCCCGATGCCTCTGGTCCCCGGCGTCTCCCCCGCGGCTGTTCCAACACTTCCGGGTCGAGTGCCTCACCCTTACGTGCGCGCGCGAACCCATGCTTCCATTTCATGGCGCCAGTAGCCTGATCCCGCCTCCTCCATTGCGGCGCTCGCATCGGCACGCTTTCCTGCCCCTGCTCTACCAGGTCCGCCTCTCAGGCTCCTCTCCCCTATCAGGGCTTCCCTTGGACCGCACCTCCGCTCCTCCCTTTCCCCTGATAGGTCCCAGCCCACTATTTAGTCTCCCCTCACCATTACCACAGTGCTCTGCATTGCTTCTGTACCTTGGTGCTGTCTGCTTCTGCTTGGCTCTCTTGTGTTTCAGTCCCTGTTCCTGTCCCTGGATTCTCTGCTGACCTCCCTGGATTTTGACCTTGGCTTTGGACTTCGATTACGCTGCTCTCTGGACCCCCTTGGATTTGGCTTTGGACTCTCTACCTCGCAGCCTTCTATATCCCTTGGACTCGGCTAATGGAACCCTACTACGCTGCTCTCTCCTCTCCACGACCCAGGCTTACGGACACTCTGCTCTCTCTACTCCTTGACCATTGGCTTATGGACTTAACCCTTCTACGCTGGATTTGGCAAGTACTGAACTCTTTCTATTTTTGTTCCCTGGACCAGCTACGCTACTTCCACACTACGGCTACGTCCCCGTTTACTGTTAGGTGTGTGGTATTTCTCCTTTTCACCTCAGTCCCGAGGTCTCGTCTGGCTTGTGGGCAGGCTGAGCGTTACAACCAATTTATTTTGTTCTATTAACTTATAGAGTGATTATGCTCTAAATACCCCGCCATCACTTTGTTTGCCATACGCTCCCATATCGATTGCTAGAAACCGACATTTAGCGTCAGCAACAGCTTGTAAAACAATTGAGTGAAAATGTTTGTAGTTAAAAAACATTGAGCCTGATTTTGTAGGGTGTTTTATTCTAATATGTTTGCCATCTATACAGCCCACGCAATTTGGAAAATTCCATTTGAACTCAAATTCTTTTGAAACATTTTCAAGCAAGTCAACAGTTGGAAATGGCATATGCTCTGGTTGCAATGCATTGTATATTGCGTTACATGTTTCGTGTACGATTGATGCAACGGTGCTTTTTCCCATTTTGAACGAAAAAGACAAGGAACGGAACGATGCTCCAGTCGACAGAAATCTGTAAAATATAAACAATGCAAGAGTTAGTACCCAATGTTACAATCCATTGCATATATATATATATATACACAAATACAACTGTATGCTCATCTGCATGTCTTAGGCAGGTCTGCAACCCCGCCTTTCCCCATTATCACCCAGCATACAGCACTTCCGGATCAAGTAAGATCCCAGGCGGGATTGCTGCTTTAGATATTGTGAAGCAGGGACGTCCAGACACTGGTTAAGGGGTTCAGGAAACTAGTCATTCACACCTGGCTTTTATTTCTAGATCCGACATTTACACACACACACGTAACAAGGACTAATTGTAGTATAATGTAATACAATAAATACATTTGTCAAAAACGAATGTTGTTCTGACTAGGAATTTATTAAATGTATTTTATTTTAAAGCAGGATTGGTGGCGGGACTGGGGGCGGGGTTAGGGGCGGGACTAGGTGGCGAGTAGATTTTTTTGGTTGGGCGACCAGATTTTTGGGTGATTTGTCAAACACTGCATATATATATATATATATACACATATACCATATACCGTATACACTCTTTAATATATAAATACATACGTGTTATAAATAAATATATATATGTGTGTGTGTGATATATATGAAGTGATATGTGTGAAGAAGCCTTAGCGGGCGAAACGCGTTAGTGGGCTCATTTTAAGTATTGCTGCTGTTGACCCTGCCTGCCTATACTTTATTTTGGACTATGCTAACGTCCTTCATTTATGGACATTATCCTGTGGACTGTGCTGCCCTATGATTGCAGTGCCATATTACCAAGGAGCTGAGTATTATTCTTATCCCTCTTTTTTTTCCCATTACTTTGATTTATGTATTTGGGTCACTGAAGTATCTCAATTATATGTCTCCTTTGTTATAATATCATTTTAGTGGCAATAGGCTGATAGGCTGCTGTTATCCTATATTTTGCCATTGGTATAGCACACATGTTGTTTTCTCTGCATTTTTGTATATTTTTCTCTGTAGATTCATGATATCTCTTATCTTAGTATTTTCTATATGACCGGCCGGTCTGGATTTTTCATTGTGGGAATTTTGTTCCCCCAGTGATCTACCACTCTAGGATATCAGATTATTCATACTGGGTTTAATATATTGCATTTGAGTTATTTTTGGGGTTTTTTCTCTCCACATGTTTCTTACATTTAGTCAGGCAAGCTCTCCAGTTAGTTGTTTGTGTGTCTGTTATTTTTTGATTTAATAAATTACCTTTTCTACTTTTGCATACATTTGTCTGAGTGCTTTTTAGAGGTTTTCTTTTTTGTGTTTCTATATATATATATATATATATCAGTATTATGGTTTAGCCTATCCCATAGCCTCTCTTGCATTCCCAGTAAAATCAACCCCACACTGATGAGACCCATCAAGGTCGAAACAGCTGTCTGTGGGTGGTTTTCTGGGTATGCACCTTAACCCTGGCTGTGCTCAAAGCTGTGACCATGCAGCAAGCTTAAGCCTATAGGGAACCATGTTAAAAATGGTTATTGAGGCAAAAAGTGACACTGTGTGCTCATTTCAATGTCATTTCCCAGAATCCCTTGCTGCAGTGGAAGTGCTGTATGCTGGGTGATAATGGGGAAAGGCGGGGTTGCAGACCTGCCTAAGACATGCAGATGAGCATACAGTTATATTTGCATATTTGCTTTCCTGTGGAGGGTTTTTGTCACTTTTTTTACTCACCATAACTTAACTCAGTATTATATATATATATATATATATATAATACACAGAAGAAACAAAGAAAATCCCCTTAGATAGCACTCTATAATATACCACCAAAATAATTAAATAGAATACAGCAAAAAGACCCGGATGCTCTATCAAAGCAGATAATGAACAAGATTTTATTAATAGAGCAGCAAGAAACACTAATTTAAAAACATAATCATACTAATGGCAGCTAAAAATACATAGGCAGTGACTCTCTAAAGATAAATGCTGATAGATGAACCAATAACTAAAGTGTGTCTAAATAATGATGCATATAATATGAATTAACACACAAAAGCTAGATGGAACAAAGAAAAAAACCCTTTGGAGAAAAAAATCTCGCTACAAAATATAATCAATAATCCTATATACACACAAGTGTATATAAGCAAAAATATAACTTAAACCAAGGGAAAAATACAGGGGAGAAAAAAGTAATACCCAAACTCATACCCTGATCAGCAAATACCAAAAATGATTGATAATCAAAACAGCATAGATGCATAGAGTAGCTATGGTCATAGTGCACAAGCAAACAGAAACATGGCTTTACAGAGTTGCAAAATGCCAGTACTGGAGGATAATTCCACACGGACCGATAACACCAGGCAGCAGGGGAAATGATACTCAGTTGTCACAGGATAGCGAAGGGGATCAGTCCTAGGTGATTGGGCTCCAGTGTTTGCTCGTAACAAGTCTTAAAAATCCATCAGCGCTGC
Organism: Ascaphus truei; assembly: GCA_036426205.1. Lineage (NCBI taxonomy): Eukaryota > Metazoa > Chordata > Amphibia > Anura > Ascaphidae > Ascaphus > Ascaphus truei. The sequence continues at coordinate 142,696 of WSYH01000742.1, forward strand.
ATCAGGCAATAAGAGTCACGCCAAGAAAATCACTTGTAGCTGCCATTAGCAGACACTCAACGCGTTTCAGCTAAGGGGGCCTTCATCCCGGAGTGATAAAAGAATAGTGGAGGCTAGCTAGGCTTTATACTATGATCTATCAAAAATCGGCGTCGCCGTCACATGTCCTCAGCCAATTACGATGAGTTTAACGGAGGGCGGCGTCATCTGCACAGGTGCCCTAGTTGAAGCAATCAGTGCCAATGCATCTAGGGAAGGGGAAATCCCCAGAAGTAGTATTGTGACTCTCTTGTACATGCGCAGACACTCCCAATTGTAGCGTCTCAATTCAAGAGTCAGGATGACGTCATCAGAACAATGTAAACTCAGAGGCAGCATATGTAAAGTTCGTATCTCCTGACTTGTAAGCCATAAGTGACGTCATCGAATCATGATATACTGGCATGTGCAGCATGTTAAATTCATTATCTAAACGCTGAAGGTCAAAAAATAAGAGAGACACAGATGTTAGACACTCAGGGCTCAGATATAATATACACACATTCAAATGCATAAATCAAAAGAAGAGAGAGGGGGGGAGACCCCGCAATACATTATAGTGAGCAAATATAAAATAAATAATTAATAGTTTAAAAAGATAAATAGTAAAACAGAGGAGGGAAAATAGAGGAGGGAAAATAGCAAGGAGACAGTGGAGAGGACAGACAGCTCAGCACATACAGATGAAAATGAACAGAACAATGCTGAGATCCTATATGTCCCCAAGTTAAGCTAAGTAATAATTCTCACATAATAAGATAACAGGACAATGTAAAACTACAGAAACATAGCAAACCCAAAGTTTGTTGTGGTTGAGCACATCGACAAAACTCCTAAACTCCACAGCAGAGCCCTGCCAGAGAATAAGAATATCGTCGATATATCTCAACCACAACAAAACATGCGAGGTCAAGTGAAGATTATCCTCGCAAAACACCACCTCTCTCTGTATTTTTAATAATATTGTGCAGACGCAGGGGGTCCCCTGAGCATTAATTTCTGGCTCGGGGAACCCCCTGCTCACTGTACAATATTATTAAAAATACAGAAATGCTGCTTCGTTACCATAGCACATAGCCGCTAAGGTAAAGAACGATTCTTTATTGATATATGTGTTTTATTTATACTGTACATGTGCAGAGGGTCTCCGGAGCAGAAACGTTTTGGTTTCAGGTCGGGGGACCCCTGCTCCCCGAGATACAGGCCCCTTTTGGGGGTGCCGGTATCCCTCTGCTTGGTTTACAGGCCGCGGTCACGTGATCAGGACCTTTAAAGGCAGAGGGATACCGGCACCTCATAAAGGGGGCTGTATCTCGGGGAGCAGGGGGTCCCCGGACCTGAAACCAACGCGGTTCAGCTCCCGAGACCCCCTGCACATCTACACTATGAATAAAAATGTATTTTAAATAATTTTTAATGTGCCGATGTTTGATATATATATATTCTGTGATGATGCCAATCTGAGACTATCGCACTGAAACTGCCCATTGACTTCAATGAAAAGTTTCTGTGCAATATTATCCACTGATCGGTACTTGAGTATAGTTTAATGAGTGACCTTTTATGGAAGGAAATAATAACTGACTGACGGTAGTCTACATTATATTTTGGTAGGCCTAGACAGTACTCTACTTTTTCTTCTGAAACAAACCTTTTACAAGTATGGAGAAGCGACTTATTTAGGGCCAGTCCAACAGTCAAAGTTCTTAAAAGAATGTTCCAACATAGAGTAAGTAGATCCACAGTGCTTCGACCTCATGTGGGTTTCCAGTTCCCAAAATTATTTGTTTTAACCACCGGGCAAGAATAATTGTCCGTTGAAGACAAAATGTCTACCAAGGTCAGCCTTACTCTGGCTGATAGAAGGCCACCACATCATTGGGAGGTATATATTTTGTAATGATGACCAATGTTCTTTCCATGTAGGGGATTGAGAATGCAAAGCTCTTGTAGTGGGTGATCAGCATCTAAACTTGGTGGGACAATCTTTCTCATTGTACAAAGTCAGCGCTGTTGGTTTTCTTTCAGATCCGTGCAGAGTCCTACTTTGTTCAGACTTTCAAGATGAGTTGAATATTATTATTATACGTTGTTAGTACGGATCTCCTGGATGCAAATTCCTGGCCGAGCAGAACCTTCATGATTTGTAGTTTACTTTCAGACACCCCTCCCTACCTTTTTAATGAGACTTCATATAATTTGAGTTTGCAGTAATCCGTGTGGCTATGCGTATCTCCTGCACGTTATATAACGTTTTTTATTTGGCAGAACATACCCAATTTCATTCTTCTGTTAAGTAATGGTTTTAATCCTTTTTTCGTTTCAGTGTTAGTTACCATGGCAATGACTGCTGGGAACCCAACATCCTTTCCCATGAGCAACCACACCCGGGAGAGAGTGACTGTTGCCAAACTCACTTTAGAAACTTTTTATAGCAACCTAATTTTACAACACGAGGAGCGAGAAACCAGGTACCATTTGATTTTTTATTAATGTTCTTCTCCCTCCACCCTAAGGCTGCGTTCATAGATGGACCAGCCGTGCTGAGGCGTGCGGACGCTCCGCGCTGAGCCCCTGCATCCCCAATGAGGATGCCTTGAGAGGGGGCTCACGCGAGCGTCCGCAGGCGTGCTGAGGCGTTGGAGGTTTCAGCCGACCTCTAAGCTGTTTTTCAGCGCGCTGTCGGCTGAAAACCTCCAATCACTGCACAGCAGCGTCAACGTCACGGCGCCGTGACGTCGGCGCCGTGACATTGACGTCAGTGCGTCGCGGGCGATTGGCCCAGCGATGTCACTGCCCCGCCTCCAACCACCTCCCCCCGGCTCCCTTCGCGCACGCTGGCTCGCCTCCAAGTCCGTGCAATCGCGCTGACTGAAGCAGGCGAGCCTCCGCGTTAGCGCGCCTCTGCTCTCCCCACCCCTCTATGGCCCGGGCCTAATTTAACAGCTGAAGAATAACCAATTGAAACTAGTGGAGCAGAAATGGCCAGATGATATCTCAGACTAAGTCAGTGAGAGTTAACGCAAGAACAGCATTTGATGAATGTGCCTCTGGTTCTGAAATGGGCTGTACCTCTTATAATTTTGAGCCCTTTATGTGCAGAGTGCTGTGTTCTTTAAAGCAGGAATCTCCCCCTCACATGCCCCAAATGACTTAACAGGGCAGCAGCTCTGATAGTTTGTGCTGCAATTGTTTTTTGTACATAGGATTTTTTTCCTTTTTGTATTGATAAGATTTGTATTCGGTTTGTCTACAAATGAGAAGACAGATTATTATTTATGATTACAGCCATTTTTCTGTCCCTTAATTATAGGCAGAAAAAGTTAGAACTAGTCATGAACGAAGAAGGCCTTGGAGTTGATGAGGTAAAGTGGTTTACACTCTGAAGATTTTCTTTTTGTGTAAATCTGTTCATGTTCCATGGGTTGCATTGTAGCTATTAAGTCGTGGAGTGGTTCCTCTAGTGCGAACATGGTCAGTCAAAGCAGATTTCCCTTATACGGTTTAGAAAATGATACAGTAAACAAACAACCCACTTGTGAGCACATTCACATGTCTCAGACAGGTCTGCAACCCTCTTATTATCTCAACATACAATGCTTCCACTGCAGCCAGGGCTTCTGGGAAATGACATGCAAATGAGCACAGTGTCGCCTTTTAATTAATGTCTATTTTAACATGGAGCCCTTTAATGATGCAGCATTGAAATGAGGGTGTCCTGCGTATTCATTCCTTGGGTAACCTGCCACCTTGTGGTTAAAAGGAATACAGTACCAATATCTGGAATACTCAGACTAAACGCAGCAATTCTCCCCATCCTATTTATCATATCGATTATTCTTTAAAGACAAAAATGACATGACCATGTTGCCTTTTATGGAGAACACTTTTCTCCTGGCTATTCTCTTTCAGCTGATACACTTCCTTAGTAGATTTAGCTTGATTTTGGCCTCACTGTTCCTCTGCAGTCTGAGCATGTGGTGTGATAAGATGGACGTGTAAAACCTTTTGTTTTAAACGATGTTTAGTTCTGTTATTTTAAACTTTGGTTATCTGCTACACTGACAAATTATCTTCTTTTTAATAGAAAAAATTACGACGGTCTCAACATGCCCGGAAGGAAACAGAGTTCCTACGTCTGAAGAGGACACGGCTTGGCTTAGATGACTTTGAGTCACTGAAGGTCATAGGTAGAGGCGCGTTTGGGGAGGTTTGTCATTATTATTATTATTATTATTATTATTATTTATATTATTAGTTAATGCTGATCATAACAGCCTGAAAGCATCTGAACATTATTTAAAGATTGTTGCAGTGTGATGTTTATATTTACGTTTCTTGGGCTGCTTTCCCCCCTAATTTCCAAAAACTCGTGATTAACTTGAAACTTTATTTGCTCCGGCAAGCAGCTGCCATGTTTTTTGTGGGTATGCAGAATCTTGAAAGCTATGTGGTTATTAATTTCCTCTTTGTTGAATGCCATTTCTGGAACAGGGCCAGAATGCACATTTATGCAACCAAGCCAAGGATACACCATTTTTTTTTTTTTTAAATCTCTTATCAAGCCATACAGTGTTAAAGGATATTGGTTTTGCTATGCTGAAAGATTAGTGTGGTGTCATGTAAAACACAGTACAAATCACAAATACGAACCGGCGCCTTAGAATAAGTCCATTATGGGAATTAAAAACAAAAGAAAATCATAGTGTATACTATGGCACACTACATGTTGTATAGTTCAGTTTTGTCAGCTGTATACACTATGATTTTCTTTTGTGTTTAATTCCCACATGTCGCGGGACGTATCTCCACGGATCCATAGAGTTGGTTCAGAGGTGCTGGATTGAACTTTTAATTCAAGTTTATTTCCATATTTGGAAGCCCATTGGACATTTCTATGGACTTAATCTAAGGCGCTGTTTCGTGTTTGTTGTTTGTACTGTGTACAGATTTGATGTCAGGCGGCCTTAACTCGTATATGAGGTTTCATTGTGTTTGATTTTAATTAATCTCCACACTTCACAATATTTTGTTTATTTAGCAGAAGCGTTTTTTTGCATTACCTTTTTTTTCTCTTTGGCATGTAAAACACGTATATAATTTTGTAATCGATTTGCAGGTACGCCTTGTTCAGAAGAAAGACACAGGTCACATCTATGCAATGAAGATACTAAGAAAAGCAGATATGCTTGAGAAGGAACAGGTATGTAACGCAATGCCCCTTTGTGAGCTGTATATTTAACATTTAGACATGGGTATGTAACAAGAAATGACTACTGAAACACCTGATTTTTGTGAGGCTAGAAAAGGGGGTGGGCAACTCCAATCCTCAAGGGCCACCAACAGGTCAGGTTTTAAGGATATCCCTGCGTCAGGACAGGTAGTGCAGTCAAAGACTTGAGTCACCCAGTGCTGAAGCAGGGATATCCTTAACTGGTGGGGCCCCTTGAGAACTGGAGTTCCCCAAGCCTGGGCTAAAGGATCAGTTAGATAAAAAAAAATGTATTAAAAGACTAAATATATTTTAAAATCTTTCCATTCTTCAGAAATTTTGTATTGACTTCTTTGTTATTCCACTCTGGAGATATTTCCTTTTTGGCTATTTTAAAATAACTCCTATAATTCTACAAGGAATGGGAAGTAGGGGCGTGAAGTTACATTATTATTTCCAATGAATTGGAAAGCAAGAGAACACAAAACATTGGCTATTTAGAAGATATTACTGTTTTCCCTCACCGTTTTATTTTGGTAGAGAACTTGAAAGCAGATTTGATTTCTCTCCCCCTCCTCCCCCCACCCCCCATTTTCTGAAACGGATAGAAGATCTTTGGTTCTGAAGGATATGATTTTGTGCAATGGAAAGTCTACAATCTCAGAGATTTTTCATTTTATTTATTTTCTTGTGCCAGTAAAAGAAAATATTCCCTATGGTGCTGGGTTTGTTTTCTTGCTTGCGTGAAACTGAGCCAGCGTAGCCTTCGCCCCCCCTCCCTTTTTTTTCCCCTTGGATAGAAAAAAATGTGACTAGTATGAAAAGCACATTCAAATCTAAACATAACAATTCTGTTTCAGGGGCATCACTAATTCAAAATATGAACTACATTTTATTTTGTAGAATATCTGTGATTTTCGTGGTGAAGCAGAAGGAAATGAATAGTACGTTCTGCAAGTGAATTGCTTGAAATTTGTTTGAAGTTTGTGATTTTACTACTGGAAACTTTTTTTCTTTTGTTTTTGTTTTTTTTCTTCACTTGAGAAAGACCACGTGTGGTGGTTGAAACGTTGTGCCTCTTCTATTAAATCCTATTTTGAAAATCCGTAGTGCCCTGAAACCTCCTTTATTTGTCTGCATTGGAGTTTGTCACTGCCAGAAACTCTCCTTTTCCAGTTGCACCGGTAAACAGCAAGTATAATTTGTATTTTTATTATACAGTGGAGTGCAGCATTATCTTTGTTCATATTACCAGGAAGTAATACATTGAGAGTTACCTCTCGTTTTCAAGTATGTCCTGGGCATAGAGTTAAGAGTACAAATAATACATGGTTAAAAATACATAGTTATATAAGTTAACAGGGTATATATTATATATAAGACATTGCATGCACAGTTAGATATAATATATATTATAGGTGTATGTAACAGTTACAGACCAGATTAAAATGTGAGATAGCTTTAGTTTTGAAAGAACTTAGACTGGTGGTGGCTGTGAGAGTTTGCGGTAGATTGTTCCAGTTTTGTGGTGCATGGTAAGAGTACTAGGAGCGTCCAAATACTTTGCTGAACCTTGGGACCATGAAAAGTTTTTTGGAGTCAGAGCTCAGATGATAAGTACTGCATGTGGTAAGGATGAGGAGCTTGTTCAGATAGACGGTTTGCTTGCCCAGAAAGTATTTGAAGGGAAGAAAGGAAAGATTAACTTTGCACCTAGACTCAAGTGATGACCAATCTAGTTCTTTGAGCATTTCGCAGAGATGTGTGTTGTAGTTGCATTTGAGAACAAAACGGCATATTGAATTGTAGAGGGTATCAAGTTTGCTAAGGATTATTTGGAGTGCCGAGCCGTATATTATGTCTCCATAGTCGATAATTGGCATTAGCATCTGCTGTGCGATATGCTTTCTGACAAGTAGTCTTAGGGAGGATTTGTTCATGTAAAGTACACCTAGTTTGGCATAGGTTTTGGATCTAAAGGTATCAATGTGCATCCCAAATGTTAAATGGGAGTCAAACCATATGCCTAAGTATTTAAAACTAGTAACAGGAGTTAGGGTGGTATTAGCATTGGTTCTGATCTGGAGCTCAGTCACTGGAAGCTTTAAGAATTTAGCCCTGGTCCCAAATACCATTGTTACAGTCTTGTCAGTGTTTAAAAACAGTTTGTTATGGGAAATCCAATTTTCAAGTCTCAAAAAGTCAGATTTAAGTATGTGTTCAAGGTCGGAGAGGCTAGGGCTGTGTGCATATAAGATTGTGTCATCTGCATACATGTGTATTGAAGCTCCCTTACAAGCTGTAGGAAGATCATTGCTGAATACTGAGAAGAGTAGGGGCCCCAGAACAGAGCCTTGCGGGACACCACGAGTGATATCCTAGGGGTTAGTGTTAGAGCCTGAGATAGACACATATTGGGATCTACCTGATAGGTAGGAATGAAACCATTTTAAAGCATGCTTCCCTATTCCAGAGCACTGGAGTTTGTTAAGCAACATAACATGATCAACAGTATCAAAAGCCTTTGCAAAATCTAGGAATATTGCACCAGTGAGTTGTCCCAGTTCCATTCCACACTGGATTTCATTGCAAACTTTTAGCAGGGTAGTTACTGTGGAGTGTTTGAGGCGAAAGCCAGATTGGAATTGGCTAGGGAAATTTGTCTTAGTATAGTAATCGCTTAATTGGGTGTAAACACATTTTTCCATGACTTTGGATAGTATTGGGAGAAGGGAGATTGGCCTGTAGTTTGAGACAGTGTTTTTGTCCCCACTTTTGAAGATTGGAACAACTCTGTCAGTTTTCCAGTTCTTAGGGATATGGAAATTAGATTGCAGTAAGTCAGGTCCACATTGACTGCTTAGTTTTAATTTAAGGAGTGCTTGTTTAATCTCCTCTTCGGATATTGTGACAAATTGAAAATTGTGAGCAGTGTTGGGAGAGGGTGGGGCTATAGGGGTACTCTCAGAATGAGGTTCATATTTGTGGTTTGGGTTACGTTTCGCTAATAAGTTAGTAGCACACCCCACAAAGTAATCTTTGAATGCATTTGCATTTTCAGTGGGATTTGTCAGAGTAATATCCTCCTTAGTGATATTACTTGGTTGTTGATGGTTATAAGGCTGGAAAATATTGTTGATAACCTTCCAGAAGTTAGCTGGGTTTGATGTATTCTGGTGAAGATGGAAAGAGTAATATTGTGCTTTGCATATCTTGTTTGCCTTGTGCACATATTCCGCAGGCATCTGTTGTTATTAAGATCCTTGGTAGTGCCAGTAACTTTGTAGCTTTTCCACAAGGCATCCCTGAAATGGTAGAGTGCTATAGGGTCAGTTGTAACCCAAGGAAGGTGGGCCCCACATGCTCTTATTCTGCATAGTAGAGCATGGGTATCACAGAGTTTTAAGAAATCGGATTGGAAATAGTTGAGCGCAGAATCAGGGTCGGAAATTAAGTTGAATCTGTACCAAGGACAGTTGGTAAGGTCAGCCAGAAACTGTTGTGGGTTAAAGTTTCTAAATGTTCTAGTGAGGAGAAGTAGGGCTTAATTGGGGTGAAATAATTTTCCTTACACAGTACACTATTGCATGGTCACTGAAAATGTCAGGAAGGATGCCAGAGGATTGGATTCTGATGGGATGTGAGGAGAGAATCCAGTCTAGCAAGGAATGGTTGTGAGATTTCAGGTTTGTCCGTGTGGGTTGGGAAATGAGTTGCGTTAGGTTAAGTGACTTGAGTTGAATCTGGATTTTGTGATTTTTAGGATTGAGCCAATTGTAGTTGAAATCCCCAAGAACTATCAGCTCACTCTTCTCATTCAGAGAGGAAATGGATACAAGAAACTGGGTGATATCAGTCATGGACTATAGAGGGGCTTAGAGGGGTGGTAGATGCCAGCAACCAAGTCAGGCTTAGAAAAGGAATTTCAAAAGATGGTGGGCTTGGGGGGCAATTTAAAAGTGTAAATTGTAAGATGTCTGCAATATAAAATAACACCCCTCCTCTTCTCTTTGATCTATCTCTCCTAGAAATGGAGTATCCCTAAATGGTGATATTTGCATCAAGGGTTTTAGGGGTTAGCCATGTTCTGTGAGAACGATGGCTTTGGGTTTATGCATAAGGCACCATGCCCTTAGTTCATCCAGTTTGGGCTGCAGGCAATGGATATTTATATTGGCTACAGATAGACCTTTTTGAAATTTGAAGGGGCTACTCTTAGGGGTATGGCACAAAGTTGAAATGGGAGGGCCTGGGTTAAGTTCCATATCCCCTGCTAAAGAGAGTAATAGTATGAGTAGAAATTTGAATAGTTGTTTGCAAGTTATACATTTGTAATGTTTGCCAATAGAGTGAGCGGGGGTTGGTGTGCTGGTTTTCAGAGTTCTCAACCAACATTCAGTAGATAGTGCAAGGCTTTTGAGTTATCCAGCATGTATGGTGATATTGGGTGTGGGCTAGGAGGGAGGAGTTTGTAGTTGATTGAGAGAGTAACATTTCCATGAGGCCACAAGAAAGAAAAAAGTTGAGATACATAGCAGGTTCATTATCACAGAGGTAGGTAATGTTGCATGAAGCTTTTGTGAGTCAAGTGAGTGTGTGCAGACTAAACAGCAGAGGTGTGCCTTTTCCTTGTCAACATGTTTTGCTGCATTACAATGCTAGGAGCTATTGAGGGTTTGCAGAGGGTTGAGGGGGGTGAGGGTTGAGGGGGGAGGTCAGTTGTGTGCAGTCAGTTTTGGGAGAGGATGCAGTAAAATAAGGTGTAAAGGGGGGGGTTAAGTGTGTAGGCTAACAAACATGGGATCATAGTGTGGTCAGACTAGCTCACTGTTTGTTGTCTTCTGTTGAAGAGTTTGCATTAGATCCAGACCCCAGTCCACCTCTAAACAAGCTATAGTCTACCTATATATTCTCACTTAAAGATGATCACTTTAAATTTTAGATTACAATGCTACCCCGAGAATGCTTTCCCTTAAACTGGTGTTACACAGGTTATACAGTCAATTCACAGACATTTCATGGACAGATAGTGTTGGAAAATTGAGTGCAGGGGATAAAAGGGCTGGTGAGTTTCATATTGAAATAGAGAAGCTTTATCACCAAACATTAGCGAATGGCAGAAAATGTCTAACACCCGTTGACTGCCCTTTGACTGCGCCAAAGGCTGTCTGCCTTTGGGGTGACGCAGATGTACACTGAAGGGGTGCAGCTCCCAATACAAAGTTCTTTGTGTCCTCTTGGCTCATTAACATTCCAGTGGGTGGGGTTGACAGTGCACAAAGTACATGCAAATTTTAACCCTTAGCACGCTAGTCCTGTGCAGAGGGGTGCAGCACTTGGGGAGCCCCATCAGGCGTCACCTTTGGGGTGACGACAATGTACACTGAAGGGGTTTAGATAAAATGCAGCTGCAAATACAAAGTTCTTTTTGTCCTCTTGGCTCATTAACATTCCAGCGGGTGGGGTTGACGTTTTACAAAGTACAAACAAATGTTAACCCCTAGCACGCTGGTCGTGTGCAGAGGGGAGCAGCTCTAAGGAAGCCCACTAGGCATCAGCTGTCGTATTTTCAGCATGTGGCTATCATAATATATATATATATATAATAGATATATAGATATATATATATATATAGTATATCTATATATTTATGTTTTATAATATATATATATATAATATATCTATCCTCCTACCTATCTACTCTACGCTCTCTCTCTCTCTCTCTCTCTCTCTCTCACGCTCTTCTCTGTCCTCTCTCTCTCTCCTTCTCTCTCTCTCTCTCTGTCTCTCTCTGTCTCTGTCTCTCTCCTCTCTCTCCTCTCTCTCTCATCCTCTCTCTCTCTCTCTCTCTCCTCTTCTCTCTCTCTCTCTCTCTCTCTCTTCTCTCTCCTCTCTCTTCTCTCTACTCTCTCTCTCTCTCCTCTCTCTTCTCTCCCCCCCGTGGTCGCCCCTCCCCCCCCTCTCGCTCGCTGCCCCCGCACTCTCCTTGCCCACCGTTCCCCGCCCCCCAACCCCCTTCCCGCCCCCCCCCCCGCCCAGTCCCGCCCCCCCCCCCCTGTTCCGCCCCCCCCCCCCCCCTAGTCCCGCCCCCCGCCCCTTTACCCCCTCCCCCCCCTTGCTCCATCCTTTGTCCCATTCGTTTTTGACCATGTTTCTTTCTTTTCTTCATTTCCCCCTTTCTGTTCCATTGTGCCATTGTATGTTGGTACTGGTTATATGTGTGTGTGTGTAAATGTCGGATTTACAAAAATAGCCAGGTTTGAATGACTAGTTTCCTGCAACCCTTTATCCAGTGTCTGGATCCCCCGCTCACAATATCTAAAGCATCAATCCGACTGGGATCTTACTTGATCCACATTCCCTCCATGTCCAGATCCCTAATTCCCCCAATGTTATATGTTGGAGGGGAGGTGTTCTCTACCTGTCCTTCTGGTTTGGGTGGGAATTCCCCTGCCCTCCCGTCTGAAGCTTGAGAGTCAGATCTGCAAAAGCAGTATAGTTTATTTCGATGTAGGTATAGGGCAGTTAGATATACAGGTAAAATAGATATCCAGAACAGAGAGGAGGAGGGGGGACAGACAGAGAGAGAGGGAGGGATACGACAGCAGAGAGGAGGGAGGGGAGACAGAGAGACAGAGAGAGGAGGGAGGACAGAGAGAGGAGGCAGGAGAGGACACGAGAGTGGGGAGGGAATGGGACAGAAGAGGAGGATGAAGCGGACAGAAGAACAAAGAAGGAGGGAGGGAGACAAGAGAGAAGGGAGGGGATACGAGCGAGGACGAGAGGGATAACCGAGAGCGAGAAGGGGAGGGGAACAAGAGTAGGAGGGAGGGGAGACTAGGAGAGGAGGGGCAGGGGTAGACGAGAGAGGAGGCAGGGGAGACAGAGAGAGGAGGGGGGCCAGAGAGAGGAGGGAGGGAGACAGAGAGAGAAGGGGGAGACAGAGAGAGGAGGCAGGGGAGACAGAGAGGGGGCAGGGGAGACAGAGAGAGGAGGCAGGGGAGACAGAGAGACAGAGAGAGGAGGCAGGGGAGACAGAGAGACAGAGAGAGGAGGCAGGGGAGACAGAGAGACAGAGAGAGGAGCGAGGGGAGCAAGAGGCAACAGTGAGTGCAGCCGGCCAGCGGAACCCCTGGGACTTGAGGGCGGGGGGTTGGAAAGGACGAGAGGAAAGGCCACGACCAGCACCATGCTCCCCCTCCCCCCCCCCCCGCGCATGGCGGGAGTGCCCTGGGGGAAGCGGGGTCTGGGGGGGGGGGAACACTCCCGCTACCATCTCCCACCTCGCGGATAGACACGGGAACCTGGAGGGAAGCAAGGATTGGGGGGAGGACTGGGGGGGAGGGGGAACACCGCCGCTACCATTACCCACCCCCGCCACCATCACCCACCCCGCGGGAAGACACAGGGACAGGGAGGGGAAGCGGGGACCAGGAATGCAATGGAGTACTGTACTAACCTCTTCAAGCAGCAGGAAGAGGATGCGCCTGCGTGGCCTTAGCCTGGATGGAAAAAAATTCTTGGCAGCCCGCGAAGTCCTGTCAGCCAATAAGGCTGCTGGATTTTAAAAAAAAAATTTCAGCGCGAGCAGGGAAAATTTAAAAAAAACACGTGTGCTGCTTGGGCGGCCATAAGGAGCTTGCCACGAGGTCAAATCCACTCGCCCCGGGCGTGCGGGGGAATAGGTTTGTCGAACACTGTATGTACACTGGCGGCCGCTTTTATTCTAATGCGGCTGCCACAGCAATGTGCGGGCAGACGCGGCTGGTTATTTTTTTTTGTCCTAACGCGTGCCGCGCATCAGCCGGGCGCTGGTCACGCGCGCCAGGCATCCCCGAAGACGCCAGGCATCCCCGAAGACGCCAGGCATCCCCGAAGGAGGCTGAAGGTAAGGCGAGGTAAGGGGGTTATGCGATCATCCAGCGTTGTGCGCGTTGTGCGCGTTGTGACATTGTGGAGCGCAGCCAGGGGGTCGCGAGGGGAAGGGAAGGGGGAGAGGAAGATGCGGGGAAGATGCGGCTGGCTGTGTCCACGTTCGGCGCCAGCCAGAAAAAAGCTGCTGGACAAGACGGGCAAATGCAGCAATAAAGCTGCATTTAATTATTTATGTGTGATTTATGCTATATGTGTGTGGATTGATGGTTCTCTCATCCCTGTGTGTGGGCAGTTAACTTGTCACGCTTTATTATAGGGATAGCACATGTGTATATATATATATCTTCAGCGCTTTGATTACCCCCTGTGTTATCCTGCCTGCCCTCATCTGTTTATTATTTTGTTTTATAACACTCATATTGCTTTGTACATTATTCATATTTTTGGGACATTTCTTTTTCATCTAAGAATGTCTTTATATCAGGTTTTCTTTTCTGGCATATACATGTTTATATTATAACAAATGATTTCAGCTGATGATTGATATACCTGTTACCTTTAATGGGGTTTTGTTTGGGACCTGCCGGTCATCAAATTCAGTGGGATCTTTTGATTCCCTCTGCTTGTTTAGATCATCCTCCTCTGCCCTTTTTTTCTCTGTCATCTGGGCATCCTTTTTAGAGGTTTTTGTACATTTAGCATATTTTTGGGATTTGAGTTTGACTGTGTTTTTCTCGTCTGGTATTGTTTTTATATATATGTCATTTTTACTATGTTTCATGTGTTTTTTTGGTCCATGATTAATAAACCCTTTTGTACTTATATTCATATTTTTCCGTGATCAGAGTGCTTTCTTTGGGATTTCTGTCTTGTTTGTGTGTTTATATATTTTTTCCCATAGCACCGCCATTTGCCTTTATTTTGCCTTCGGAGAGAGGGAGGGGGGCAGGGTCCGGGACTCGCCAGGTCCTCAATCCGAAAGGCAGTGATGCGGGAAGTAGGTCAGGGAAGGCCTGGTTCCGGTATCAGTTACATGTGTATAACCGTTTATATGTTTGAGTGTTTTGATTTGTATGTATCCTCTCCTAATGTTTTTTCCCTTTGTACCACTTTCCCTTTTCGCGTACCCTACCCACCCATCAAGAGGCAGATGAGGAGACGCTCCGCAAAGAGAGTTGCTGAAACTGAAATCCATGCACCTCCCAGAGGGCCCCGAAGGGCGCAAGAAGTCAACGACAGAATCAGGTCATCAATAAAACACTATGAGTAATGAGGTTAGATGCATATCTCACAATGTGAAGGGGTTCAACGGCCCAGCAAAACGCAGGCTGGCCTTGCGGGACTACAAACGTCTCAGGGCCGATATACTGTTTCTCCAGGAAACGCATTTCTCTAGAGATAGTTACCCAAAATTCTGGGACAAAGATTTCAGAGTAGTACACATGGCATCCGCACAAGTTAAAAAAAGAGGGGTTGCAATAGCTATACATAACAGGTTGATTTTCTAGTTGAGAAGAAGGTTGTAGATAGAGAGGGCAGATTCTTAATCTTAGTGGGGTCACTACAAGGAAACCCGCTTACGTTAGCATCGGTCTATGCACCTTGCGAAGCCTCAGCGGATTTCTTCTCCCTCTTCTTTAGAAAGCTCCACAGGGAGGCTAAGGGAAAGATGATAATAGCAGGTGACCTAAACAGGACCCTAAATCCCAAATTAGACAGATGCACGTCTACGGATGCCCCCCCTAAAATGGACATTCGGCAAATCACACAGGGGTTAAAAGATTGCCAATTAGTAGACATATGGCGGGAACAACACCCCAGCAGTAGAGACTACACCTTTTTATCTCACCCCCACAACCGATACAGCCGGCTGGACTACTTCCTTGTATCCAATAGATTGGTTCCGGTGGTCTCCCACTCAGGGATCCACGATATTTCGTGGTCCGACCACGCACCCATTGAGCTGCGGTGCTCACTAGATCTGCGGGCCAGACCTGGAGCAAATTGGAGGCTTAATGAATTATTGCTCAAAATCCCAGACATACAGAGAGAGATAGGAGACAGAATCACAGACTTCTTTGCTGAGAACGTAGGGAGTGTCTCGTCCAACACTACCCTGTGGGAAGCCCATAAGGCAACGCTCAGAGGATCCCTCATGTGCCTGGCTGCTAGGCGCAGGAGGGATCAAGAGAAGCAAATCAAGGTCCTACAGGACAAGCTGGCGTCCCTATCAAAGGCGCATAAACTATATAGAAACGCGGACACGCTGCGAGCATTAGCAGATATCAAACAGCAATTGAACATCAAACTAGCCTCCCAGGCAGAAAAGGAGATGAGCTGGTCCAGGCGTAGGTACTTTGAAAAGGCGAACAAACCGGACACCCTATTGGCAAACAAACTGAGAAACAAAATCCCTAATTACCATATACAAACTATACGCACACAAGGGGGAGACCTCACTTCCAATCCTGAGCGGATCGTGGCGGAATTCAAAAACTACTACGAGACACTGTACGATGGAGGTAAGGTCATACACAATCAAAAGACGAGGGATAATCTAGGGGAATTCTTAAAAGAAGCCAAATTGCCGACACTGAGCAGGGTGGAGAAAGAAGCGTTACAGTCGGACTTCTCTTTAGAAGAGTTAACGGAAGTTGTAAAGTCACTTAAACCGGCCAAGGCGCCCGGGCCAGATGGCTTCTCCAACTTATACTATAAAAAATATTTGAAAAAATTAGCCCCACACCTATTGAAGCTCTTTAACTCTATACTAGATGGGGCCTCATTCCCAGCCCAGATGCTGCAGGCGTCAATCTCCCTGATCCATAAACCTGGCAAGGACCCGGCAGACTGCAAGAGCTACCGGCCCATCTCATTGATTAACACGGATATCAAAATTTTCTCCAAATTACTAGCCAATAGAGTGGGTACCGTCCTGCCCAGGTTAGTTCATCCGGATCAGGTCGGGTTTATCGGAGGAAGGCAAGCGGCAGACAATACCAGACGGATAATAGATCTGATAGATTTGGCACAGAAACAAAACATCCAGTCAATGGTATTAAGTCTGGACGCTGAAAAAGCCTTCGATAGAATAGATTGGCCCTATCTGAGGAAGACGCTTGGAGCATTCGGCTTTGAGGGACGCCTCTTGGAGGCCATTATGGCACTCTACAAGGGGCCAGCGGCAAGGGTAAGGCATCAGGGTTTCTCCTCCGAGCAATTCCTAAATAAGAGCGGCACGCGCCAGGGATGCCCGTTGTCCCCCTTGTTGTTCGCCCTATGCGTGGAACCCTTGGCGGCACATATCAGAAACAACCCGGATATTACGGGACTAACTGTAAAAGGGCAATCACACAAAGTGGCGCTCTACGCAGATGATGTGATCCTGACATTGTCACAACCTCTCACCTCCCTGCCCAACGTCTTCTCAATTCTGGGGACCTTTAGACAAATTTCAGGGTTCAAAATTAATCAGGCCAAATCGGAAGCCCTCAATATAAATTTACCCAAACAAGTAGAAAAATTAATTGCTCTAAATTTCAATTTTAAGTGGCAACCCGCTATGATCAAATATTTAGGGGTATACATCACAAAAGAATATAAGGCTTTGTACAAAGCTAACTATCCCAGGTTGTTTCGGACTCTTCGTGAGGATATCGGGAAATGGGCGGAGTGCAGTATCTCGTGGATAGGCCGCATACACAGTGTTAAGATGAATCTCCTGCCACGGGTGCTGTACCTTTTCCAGGCCCTCCCGATCCCCCTGGTAAGAGAAGATATCCTCTCGCTACAGTCCCTGATAACAAAATTTATCTGGAATAGGAAAAACCCGAGAATTAATAGAGCAATCTTGAGGAGGCCGACCTTGAGAGGAGGGTTGGGGGTGCCATGTCTGTTCGCCTACTACAAAGCAGCGCAACTGAGCCAGATTGTGCAGTGGCACACAGACCGGAATCTTCGCCGGTGGGTAGCATTAGAAAAAGAATGTTGCTCACCAATAGATATTAAGAATCTAATTTGGCTGCCCTGTAAGAGTCGGGCCGTAATGCAGACACCTCTGCAGACCATGGCTAGCTCCTTGAAGGTCTGGGACGCAGTTAAGCTCAAATGCCATCTCACGTCCCTACACTCTCTAATGACCCCTATCTGGGGGAACCCAAACTTTGCTCCAGGGATGGATAGTACGATCTTTTCAAAATGGATCCAAGCAGGATATCTCCGTCTGAAAGATCTGGAGGGCAGACTACACATAAAAACATTTGATCATATTAGAGAAGAGAAAAATTTGCCTAACACGGAATTTTTTAGATACCTCCAGATTAGGGCCTTCTACAATGAAGCCCCTATTCGGCCTCGGAGAACAAATTTTGAGCAGCTCTGTTCAAGAGATACGGACACAAGGGGACTAACGTCTAGAATGTACAGGGAAGTAGTGTGCCCGGAGACGGACGATCAACCCAGACTTTCATACATGAGACAGTGGGAGGCAGACCTAGGTGGGACTTTAGAGGACGAAGACTGGGACAGGATCCTGCAGGTGGCGGCCAAAAGCTCCATCTGTACCACATTAAAGGAGAATGCATATAAGGTCCTGATGAGGTGGTATTATACGCCCGCTAAATTATCTAAATTTGTCAAAGGCTACTCCCCGCTCTGCCCCAAACAGTGTGGGGAGAGAGCGGACCTGTTTCATATGCTGTGGTCTTGCGCAAAGATAACCCCCATTTGGGAGGAAATTAATGATTGGCTCCAAAGACTATTGGATGTGGAGATCCCCTTAGACCCGTGGCTATTCCTATTAGGCAGACGAGTCGAGGGGCTTTCAAACGCCACACATAAATTAATAGCACATCTGGCCACTGCCACCAGATGCGAGATCGCAGCAGTATGGAAACAAACAGAGATTCCAATTCTCCCGAAGATTAGAAACAGAATTTGGTTTGTGTGCCGGATGGAACAGTTGACGAGTCTGGTCAACGACACCGGCTCAAATTTTCTAAAAGTCTGGGAGCCTTGGTTGGCACAGACAGACATCCCGGGAATAGATATCACCACAATTCTGCAATGATTACCGGTAAATGCATTCTCCGGTAATGAACGGGATCCATGACAGCTTAGTGACCGTAGGCCCAGAGCAGGTGTGAGACTCAGGCCATGGGAGATATATGGAGGTGAAGGCGACCGGTGGGGTCTCAGGGGGAGCAAAAGAAGCATAGTATGCGGAAGCCCACCTGACAGCGGCAGTTTGGATTGTTCACGGAGCATCCCCCCCCTCCTCCTCTCCCCTCCCCAGCCCTCCCTTCCCCCCCTCCCTGCCCCAGTATCCATTGGGCATGTCTTCCCCCCCTGTTCGTCTTGTGAGTCTAGTTCGTCAAAATTTTGGAAGGTTTGTATAAAACAAAAATGAAAGCTTTTATTATGGTGATATATTTGGAGATAATGGAGAGTGTTACCATGTAAGATGTATTTCACCCAATAAAACCAAAGTTATAAAAAAAAAAAAACATTAAAAATGGCTTCTTCAAATGTGGCATGTGTTCGGCTTGCCAACATATGTCCCAAACGTCCAAGTTCAGGGACAGTACAGGGACAAAGGAATTTGATATTCGTTTCTTTCTGAACTTTAAGTCAAAGGGTGTTATATACTACATGAGCTGCCCATGCCAACTAATATATGTAGGTATGACAACAAGGGAAGTGCGTTTCCGTATTTTAGAGCACGTACGGAATATTAAAAATGCATCTCGTGACACTCTGGCCTGTAGAAAGATCACTAGTGTTGCACGACACTACATGTCTGTGCATAATTCTGATCCCTCAGTCCTGTCAGCATTTGCTATCGACAAGGTATCACTGGGGATCCGAGGGGGAGACATAGAGAAAAATTTGCTCAAAAGAGAATGTAGGTAGATCACCCAACTAGATTCACTTACGCCCCGGGGGTTGAATGATTATATGGGGTACACAATGTTTCTCTAGGTCTCCTCTGCATTAAGCCATTGCATGCTTTTTCTGTTTTGGATCTGATACCTTCTTATTTATTATTTTGCTTTATTTGGACACTTCTCTGTAGGCACATTTATCTGCTACATCTGTATATATGTATATATATTCTTTTCTTATCAGCCACCTTTACGTAGTTCTTTTTAATGGGTGTTGGTATATTTGTGTTTTTTGTTCCATTTTTTATTCCTTCTGTATTTCCTGACCATTCTGTGGTTATATGCTAGGTGGTGTATGGTATTGGTGCAACGGAATGATCATTTATATAATTATTGGTGTTGTCTGTTTAATACTTATATTCTATATTTTTATTACAGATTAATCAAGTTCTCAATTGTAGGGAACATGGAAATAACCTGTCCTGCACCTGTATGAGCATTTGGCGCTCCAGCCATAGCTCCTTATGTAACCTGACACCACGATCTACCTGGCCTATGAATGGTGCCGGTCTGTGAAGTCATCTGATGCGCGGCGCTTTAAATCTGCTACTCGAAACAGCAATTACACTCCCGGAAGAAGCCCGTGTGGTGAAACAGCTGTCGGAGTTTCCTGATAGGGGACACAGTCGCATGGCTGATTACAGCCTCTCTCTCCACTCACACCAGCAATTTTGCTTGTCCAGGATGGTGATGGTGGCTTGCTGGCCTTAACCCCTTCGTGGCCTTACTATGGAGGACTGACGGATACCTTGAGCAGAGGCGCGGGACACTCACATGGTGATATTACCTCTGATTTATTGTCAGTATACCCATGACTGTCCTCCGTTCTTTTAATGTTTTTTTTCTATCAGTATATCTCCCACATGCGTGTGGAGGTGTCCTCTGAACCAAGCTTCCATTTACCTAATTCCACCAATCCTGGTCTATTTAGCATTTTTTCACTTCACAAGATTATTTAATTATTTATGTGTGATTTATGCTATATGTGTGTGGATTGATGGTTCTCTCATCCCTGTGTGTGGGCAGTTAACTTGTCACGCTTTATTATAGGGATAGCACATGTGTATATATATATATCTTCAGTGCTTTGATTACCCCCTGTGTGATCCTGCCTGCCCTCATCTGTTTATTATTTTGTTTTATAACACTCATATTGCTTTGTACATTATTCATTTTTTTGGGACATTTCTTTTTCATCTAAGAATGTCTTTATATCAGGTTTTCTTTTCTGGCATATACATGTTTATATAATAACAAATGATTTCCAGCTGATGATTGATATACCTGTTACCTTTAATGGGGTTTTGTTTGGGACCGGCAGGTCATCAAATTCAGTGGGATCTTTTGATTCCCTCTGTGTTTGTTTAGATCATCTTCCTCTGCCCTTTTTTTCTCTGTCATCTGGGCATCCTTTTTAGAGGTTTTTGTACATTTAGCATATTTTTGGGATTTGAGTTTGACAATGTTTTCCTCGTCTGGTATTGTTTTTAAATGTATGTCATTTTTAGTATGTTTCATGTGTTTTTTTGGTCCATGATTAATAAACCCTTTTGTACTTATATTCATATTTTTCCGTGATCAGAGTGCTTTCTTTGGGATTTCTGTCTTTTTTGAGTGTTTATATATTTTTTCCCATAGCACCGCCATTTGCCTTTATTTTGGCGTATTCATGGTTTTTGATCAGTAGTTATGTCCTAGGTTTTTGATGCGGTTATATTTGTGTGTTTGTATACTTTTTTTGACTCTCTTGGTCAATCTACATAACCTGCCCAAACCTTTTTCACTATATTAATTTGTTGTTGCATTTGGGTTTATTCATCATGGACTTCGACAACAATGAACAAACGCGTTTAGCCAGCGCCGACGCCATTTTCTCTATTGACCCTAATGTAGTTACACCACCAACTACTACGGCCAATAGTACAGAGATGGAACAAATCACAACACTTAAGACACTTTTATTCAAACAAATGCGTACATGGTGGAATAAAGTTCACTTGAAAAATATTTACTTAACAAGTTTATTCCACGTGGTTTGAGGGTGCAGGTATTTCCTGCTTTTCCTTTTATGAATAGCGATATGAAAGATAAATGGGAACAAAACCTTACAACTTGCTCTTTTGAGCTTATTAATATCTTAATTGAGCATGACTTAGCTGTCTTAAGGGATATTGCACCCCAAATTGCTTTACTTAAGACAGATTTAAGAAGTGCTAATCCAGAGAGTGTCCTTAATATTGAAAAGGAAGTCACCAAATATGAGGAAGAAATTAAATCTATCAAAAGGAAGAAATTTGAAAGGGACTACATGGATTACAAAGATGGGAAAGTATATAAATGGAGCAGGCCCAAGTCCAGCAAGAAACGTTATTCTAAAAAATCAGGACATACACCATCTCTTGGACCATCCGGAGAAACTACAACAGATGTTGATTCTTCCGACTATGATAGCACACAAATGTCTGGGTCAAAAAGTACATCATCCTCTCGCCCTCCTTTTTTATTCAGAGGCAGGGGTCGCAGGGGATCAAAAGAACAACGCGGAGGGGAGCAAAGAAAACTTCGCGACAGAGATCAATTTGGACACACGACCCAAAAGAAATAACATAATTGAAACCAGAGGATAGTCTCACAATTCTGAACCTATCCGACATTGTACTAACACCAATACAATGCAGTGTATTGGAACGCGGATTATCTTTTTCTCCCACCTAATTCCTGCGATAAATTCGAGTGGATTAAAGACCTTCACCTTTTTTGTCGGAAACTTATATTATTTAAACATTACCTCAAAACCACAGAGGACGAAGTATTTCAAACACAAAGTCTTACATCCATTCATGAACGTAATATTTTGACATCCCTGATTGAGGAGGGTACTGAATCGACCATCAATGAACTGGCTGTTGCCAAACATATCAGGCCAAAATCTGTCTTCTGTCCACCAATACAGACATCTTCTCATATCGAGGTATTCTCGGAGCTAGTCAGCCAGGGTATTTCTCAATTACCCGATAAGATCAGTAGACCAACCTTAATAAATCTGAATGGTTGGCAATTGACAGTTTACAACGGATGAAAACCATTGAGATTAAGCCCTTCAACAAGGGGGGCAACATCGTCCTGTGGCCAAAGAACCTTTATGAGGCAGAGGTTTACAAACAACTTCGGGATCGTACGTGCTACAAAGATCTTCCAGGGGACCCGACATCTGCATTCAAAACTACTCTTGACAAGATTCTTCTGGAAGCTTTCTCAATTGGAATCCTGACGAAGCGTAATTATGAAGGTCTTATCTCTAAACAACCAATGGTTCCGACACTGTATTTACTGCCTAAGATTCACAAAAACCCTTCCCACCCCCCAGGACGACCTATTGTTTCTGGTATAGGGGGGCTGTCTGAGCCCATCTGCCGTTATCTTGACTGTTTTCTACATACATCAGTAGAAAGCCTTACATCATACATCCGTGATACTATGGATGTGTTATCACGGCTGGACCAGGTGACGGTTGGCAGGGAGACTATCCTGGTGACATGCGATGTAGAGAGTCACTAAACATGTATTCAACATGAGGATGGATTGCACGCCACTAGGTACTTCCTGTCAATGCAGAATCTGAGTTCAGACCTCATTGACACGCTCATGCAGCTTTAATCATTTATACTTACACACAATTATTTTGTTTTCAAGAATTCTTTTTATCTTCAAGTCAGGGGAACGGCGATGGGCGCAACTTGCGCGCCCTCCTATGCAAATCTATTCCTGGGGTGGTGGGAAAGGGAGGTGGTGTTCACGGATGACAATCTGTTCCTCACTAACTATGTCCTGCTGTGGTTGAGATATATCGACGACATCTTCATTCTCTGGCAGGGTTCTGTCGCGGAGTTGGAGGTGTTCGTCGATCTTCTCAACCACAGCGGCCATAACATAAAACTTACCACACATTGGAGTAAGGAAACTGTGGACTTTCTAGATCTCCAAATCAGTATTGATCCCGAAGGTCGGATTGTTACAGATATACATAGGAAGACCACATCTACTAATTCTGTGCTGCACGCATCTAGCTCGGGTGGAGAATTTCTGCGTCTAAAGCGTAATTGCTCCACAGATGGAATATTTAGAGGACGAGCAAAAGAATTGCAAAAACGCTTTAGGGACCATGGTTACAGCCGTACACAAATTAATCGGGGATTCCAGACTAGCCTACAAAGAGATAGGAACTCTCTGCTGATACCAAAAGCTCGGGGATCTAGAAACTCCACGATTCGTTTCATTGGAACTTACAATTGTCAGTGGGCTAATTTAAGAATGATCATCAACCAGCACTGGGATGTATTACTATCGGATGGGGATTTACGTTCGGTTCTGGGCAGCTCTGTTAGTCTAACAAGCAGGAGATCCCCAAATCTAAAAGACAAATTGGTCAGAAGCCACTATACTCCAACCCCTTCCAGTTCCTTTCTTAATCGAAACATTAAAAATGGGGCGCATGCGCGACGGCAACGGAGATGGCAGCATAGGAATCTAGCTCCGTGCCGCGCGACACATAAAACAATTTAAAAACACCCAAATAATAAAGATCTTTACAATAATCAGTGCCAGCAGCCTGTCTGAACATCCCAGGATGGCACCGAAGAAACCGGGGGCGCAGAAAAAAACGAAAACGGTTGATGTAAGGAATTACTTTGGCGGCGCTAGCACAAGCGGGAGCAGGGAGGAAATGGCGCCAACTTCAAACCCCGGCACAGATAATGAAACGGAAGGTGAGGACGACTCCCCCAGCGACCAAGCACTATTACCAGTCAGAAGGTGCGATTTTGAGAGGTTATATAATGACCTTAAATCGCTCCTGCAAGCGGACATAAAAGAAATTAAACGGGATGTGGGGAAGCTGGGCACCAGAACTGATGACTTGGAACGGAAGGTGGACCAGACCATAAAGGCAGTACAAAGGACTGACAAAAAATCGGGGGACTTACAGAAACAAATCGACGAGCTGCGGGAGAGACAGGAAGATGCTGAGAACCGGGATAGAAGGAACAATCTACGGATCCGGAGAGTCTCAAAGGGGATAGAGGATTGCAATGACTATGTCACCCGCTGGATTGAGACCCTTCTCCCCGACCTAAACAAGGAGGCCCGGGCAATGGACAGATGCCACAGAGCCCTCCGGGCTCGTCCAGTACATAACGAGCAGCCCAGAGACATTATAATTAGGTTACACTACTTCACCACGAAGGAAGCTATCCTACGACTGACGAGGCCCCTGCCATCTGTGGACTTTGAGGGGAACAGGATGCTGATCTTCCAAGATCTATCCCCAGCCACGCTTCTCAGGCGCCGCGGCCTGTTCCCCATTACAAGGGCCCTCAGGGAGCAGAATGTGCGGTACAGGTGGACCTTTCCGTTCGGGTTGCAGGTAACCAGGAACGGGAGGGCACTCCACATAAAAGACCCCGCAGACGGCCCTGAATTCTTAAGCAAACTGGGCCTCATAGGTGCCCCAGCACCCCCAACGGAGGAGGCAGAAGTGCTGGAGCCGGAGTGGAGGGCCTGGATCCCCTCGGACAAAAGGGAAGCGCTGAAATATGGCACCGGTCCTCCCACACTAGCGCACAGTTGCGCAGTTTTAAAGTTATCATGCTGTTACAAACTATCTAGCCCCACTGCTTGTTATCTACCTGCCCACTGGACACACTAACCGGAGGGGTGGGTAAACCGGCCATTCCTCAGCCTAATGTCGCCCAGTTATGCCTCTGACCCGGACGGGTCATACAGATGCGCCCTCACCAAATGGCACGACCAGGGGGGAAGCAAGAAGATCACATCCGCCCTGGAACGGGGGGTGACCGAAACAGGGTAAACGGATGGGCAGCTCAATCCCTGCAAAAAGTAAACGGACTTACCTCCATTCAGCAAAAGATGGCGCTGAGGCCGGAGCATGGTGAGTTCCAGCGTGATACGCAGACGGCAGCGGCTCTCCTAAGGCGGGAAGAAGCAGCGCGCCACACCTCCTCCTCATGGCGGAGCACTCCTCAAAATGGCATCCGGTCAATGGAAACAGGAAACCAGCTGACAGCCGAGGGCGGATGCACAGCGACGGGCGCCATCTTGGAGGTGGCAAAGGAATCAGATGACGTCATCAGACAGAGACGCACCGCACCGGAAGGCGCGAAAGATCTGCAGAATACCGCGGAAGTCTCCCACTCGGAACAGGAGGGAAGATACGATATATGGGACTTGAAGGCCTTGGGAAAGGGGGTACATTAAGCGGAGAGCCGACTAGATTGTAGAAGAAGGGAGCTTCAGATATAGTAATAACAGGAGGTAGCCGAGAGGGGCTCAGGGAAGTAGGTTTTAGACTAGATATGGGAGCAAGGAAGGCTAAAATAATAGGAAGGAGGAAAAAGAGGGCGTACGTAAGTAGGCGAGGGGGAAAGGCAGAGTGAGGAATATAAGAGTGAGAATTAAAAATAAAGGTATCAGAGACAGAGAAGAAAGCAAGAGATGGGGGGCGGAGAGGTCGCAGGGGAGGAGAATGAGGATGTGCAGGCTAGGGAAAGTTGGAAGCAGGTGGGGGGAAGTAAGCAGATAGGAGAGAGGTAGCATGGGTAGAGCGAAGCAGGGTTAAGTATAGTAAGCCGGGAATCTGAAGAACATGGCTGGTGACTCGGAGAGAGAGGCAAGGGGCAACAGGATAGAGAATTGATTCTTAAAAGTTGGATTGGCAAACACAGTCACATTAGGCCAAGTTATGCAGTTAACAAGTTAGGGGATATATCCCCATTTACCATTTAGGGTGTTTGAGATGCGCGGACACGGGGTGGGAACCGGCTGGTCTACCCCGAAGTCGGCATAAGCCTCAAGCAGGGGGTGATGGGGGGGGG